>JBAPGN010000165.1:0-31626 GCA_037355405.1 Vitis amurensis
GTAAAAACTTGATCCATTCAGGAATTGGTGAAAATATAGCAAGAATAACAGGCTTGGAGACACTATATAAGTCATCCAATCAGGCAGGGATGGTTTCTCTATAACTTTTTGCTGAAAATTTGGATTGTCCAAACACTAATTTGCTGGCCTTTTATGTACAAAGACAAAGCATTTATCCTTCCTTTTTCATGCTGAAACATGTTATACATATAGGGATTAGGCATATGTCCATAATCATGCATGGTTGCAGGTTTCTTTAGGTCACAGCATCGAACAAGTCAGCAGCCATTGAGACCCATGATTGTATCTGTCATATTGAACACACACATATATGAATGGAAGAAATTATACAAAAAAGATATATGGAGAAAATAATCTACTAAGCAACTTGGGGAAAATGATAGGCATGGAATACAAGTAGAATATACACTGTACTTTATCAAATCGCCATCTGGACTATCAGGTCTATCCATTAGCCCCACTTGTTTTGTCAAAGCAGTAAGCCCCAACCTTGAATTTGCTGGGCTGATTACCATCTATCTAGCAATCTGAACAAACAAGTAGCATGAGGGATTGGAAAGGCATATAAACCAAATAAGATCATCCACAACTCAATATACCAGTATCTTGCAAAGAGCACAGAGAACATTATGGTTAATTCCATGTTTGTTTTAAACACCAACAGAAGTTACTAGCAGCATAAAAATCCGTTTTGTACATAAATCTAAACACATCAAATTATAAAGTGCATTCATGATTAATTTACATTGTGATCATATTAGGAAAAAAACGTAGCCTTCCTGCTTATGTAATCAATGTAGATAGAAAGAGAAGTTGCATTTTCAGTGATGGTTATGGGTACATACCAAGTATGAAAGCCTTTTCTCTTGACTATAAACACTTGATTTATAAATAGAAAAAGACCCAACATAATCCTTCCCACATGGTCCATGAGGATTGTGGAAATCCGTTTCCCATCATCAACCACACTACCATGTAATGAAAAAGGCATTAAGAAATGCAACTGTCTTCACATCTCAAGGGCGAGGTTTAGGAACCTTAAGTCTACTGACAGACAGCCAAGTTCAAAATGCAACTGTCTTCACATCTATTATAAATTTCCTCCTTTTATTTGAACGTTGTCTTTTTATCCTGATGAATTTTGCTTTCCTAAGTGAAGCTTTTTTTCCCCATTTTTTTCATTTTAAAGCAAACACATAAGAAATGCAAATAATCATGCACCAAAGCATGCAACTCCTTAAGTCCTGCCTCAAATAGTATTGTGTCTTCTAAATATAATTTTTTTTAAATCAATGGAGCATGTCCTCGAAGGATCAGTTTGAACTTATAACAAGTTGATGTTAAGTACAATTATGGATGGTGATCTTTTCTAGGTCATCCCTTCCTCCATCAGTTATCTCATCGCCAAACACAACACGTTCACCACATCGGCCACAATGAGCAACCACCATTTGCATTTGAAATCCTTCAAGATAGGCACCCTTGTACACCCTTGTACTTTTAGTACATTGGCCTTGTACACTTAGTTTAAATGCCTTGTACAATGGCAAAAATTTGACATACCTAAAACTAATAGCGTGCATATGGGTGAGCTACCATGTTCCAATGTGATGCCTAAGGGAAAATGGGGAAGGGAAAAGGGGGAAGTGAAAAACAATATAGGTTCTTATTCATCATTATTGTCGTTGGTCATCCAATCAACATGTATGAAGTAATAAAATTGAAGGGGATGAGTGCGTCATCAAGGAATGTGTGTGAGGGAATGTTCCTCATCCTTTCAAAATGGAAATGATTTTAAACATTGCAAATACTTCAACATAGGTACATTTGTACACCCTTGTACATTAAGCACAGGTACCTTGTACACTTACTGTAAATGTCTTGTACACAGACATAAATTCCATACAACCACTACTGAATGTATACTCATGCATAGGAAGATTCAGAGTTTTCACTCTGGTGACATGGCATTTCACGTTTACCAGATGTGAAACCCATTATTTTACAACAATTTGAGTTGGAAATGTAAAGGGCATTTTCGTCTGTTAACATTTGATATCCTTATCATTAATTAGGTCAGTTAGATGGACCATTTCTTAGTTAGATGGACCATTTCTTAATTTTTGGGCCCAGCTGGGCCCAAAACACAATTCTCCTGTGTTTTTTATACTACAATGAGATCGGTTTCTTAATTAAGAAACATGTGTCGGTCAAGAAGGATTCACGGTATGACTTATAATAATCAAATACGATAAACCCTAGATGACAACATGCACAAAATATATACACATTGATGATTCTTATCGTATAATAAATCCCGAAAAAAGACATGCATCGTTTGTAGTCAGAGCCTAACCCCTCATCAACAATGGATGAAACAATAAAACATGAGCTAAAAAAATGTTAATATGGTTGTGTGCTTAAAAAACAATATCACAATGTATTGTAAGTAGGGTTTACGAATGACACAAGCTTGATTAATTAATCAAAAACCCGATCACCTACTAATTACACAATGCATGAACGGTACACCTAAACTGACTGCATTGTCATGACCCAAAATGGAATCACATGGATTGAGCTCATTTTCATGAATAAATCAAGCATTTTTACTCGTTTGATTGATATAATCACCGTAGTAGACCTAGACTCATTGTGATATCATGGCCGGAGATCAATCAAATGAAATGAGATCATTTTTCCAATCGCATGCTAATACACCAAATCTCACTGCATTGCAGTGACCCGAAACCTAATCACATAAAATGAGCTCATTTTCGTGAAGAAATCTAGTGTTTCTAATAGTTTGATTGATATAAATTACAATCATGCTAATACACCAAAACTCACTGCACTGCCAGGACCCGGAATCAAATCGAACCAAATGAGCTCATTTTCATGAACAATCTGACCATTTTCAAATCCTTTGATTCACATAATCACACCAAATGAGCTCATTTTCCCCTAACAAATCGCCCTCATTCAAATAATCAATAATACAGCTAAACTCATTGCAATGCCATGACCCGGAATCAAACCAAATAAAATGAGTTCATTTTCACAAACAAATTGTTTGATTACTACATCTATACTCACTGCACTGCCATGACCCAAAATCAAATCACACCAAATGAGCTCATTTTCATGAAGAAATCGGCCATTTCAAATCTTTGATTAACATAATCATACCAATAACACACCTAAACTCACTGCAATGCCATGACCCGGAATCATATCAGACCAAATGAGCTCATTTTCATGAACAAATACATCAATTTCATTAGATTCCATTAACATAATTGTAAATGGGTAGAATTGGATAGAAAATTTTGGGTATGCAATGCATATATGATATTAAAATGATCATAATCAATGGTGAATGTGATTGAAAACTAAGAATTAAAGAAATGACTTTGGTCGGCCCATTTTTCATAAATAAATTTAAATCATGCATGAATCCACCCATTGAATACACAATCTAACAACTAGCCCCTAATCAATCAGTCAATTAATCATTCATTCAATCAATTAATTAATTAATTAATCAATCACTGATATATTTATATATTTACAACCTAAATTCATAAAAATATTCAGCAATTAAGCATAGTTCTTCAAGGTAATCTCATCAACATAATCCAAACCTTAGAATAAATTTCTGAGAATCAAAGCCATATACGAGAAAAAAATTTCTCAAAAATGAAGATGAGAAAAAACTCACCCAGAATATATTTTCTGCATTGCCAAACAAATAATCTGAAGCTTTAGGCCCTAAAATCTTCACCAAAACACATAAAAAATTTCCTTCAAAGCAAACAAAAATGGCTCAGTCAAACTGCACTCTGTTTTCTCTCTCTAAAAACCCTTTTGTGTATACAGAGAAAACCTTAGTTCCCTCTCAAGTGTCTCTTTTTAGGAACTATGTCGAAATCCCATAAACCAGAAAAGGAGAAAATCCTGTTTGTTTGAGCGGAAAATGGTTTCTCGGGTGGGAAAAAGTTGTGAGCTTTCGTGAAAAAGGAGTGAACTTTGGTGGAAAAGGGCCAAACTCTGGTGAGAATTGAAGGAAAGAATGGTGGGACGAGTAAGAATTGGCCGGAGAAGAGTTGGGGTTGAACGGAGAAACTGAAACTCCGGCAAGAAAGAGAGTAGAAGGAGAGTTTTAGGAAGATTCAGAATTTTCACTCTGGTGACATGGCATTTCACGTTTACCAGCTGTGAAACCCATTTATTTTACAACAATTTGAGTTGGAAATGTAAAGGGCATTTTCGTCTGTTAACATTTGATATCCTTATCATTAATTTAGTCGGTTAGATGGACCATTCCTTAATTTTTGGGCCCAGCTGGGCCCAAAACACAATTCTCCCCATAAAAAAAGAAATAATAATAATTGACTCACCAACCCAAAAAAAAAAAAAAAAAATGATCCACCAACACCTAAAAAAATTTTAAATAAAGAATAAAAATAAAAAATAAGGGGCAGGTAAACATTGATTCTCAGGTAGATACAAGAACCGAGATAGGAAAAGACAGATGAGCTAGGGTTGACTCCAAGTTTGTTATAAAAGATGATAAAAAAATAAATAAATAAATTAAAAAATAAAAATAAAAACACATAAAAAATAATATGTTTACATTAGAGTTTCTACTCACATAACAAGTGGTATTAGACCCTTAATTCAATTCAAGATGCCGAGAAGAGTTTTGGTTGAAGATGTCCGAAAGAACCTTGGTTAAAGATACTTGGAAGAACCTTGGTTGTGGATGTATGAACAAGCCTTGTTTAAAGATTTTAAGAAGAGTAAAGAACATAGCACAAAAGAGGATTACAAAGAGAATTTTTGTTAAGGGGGAATTAATTATTCTCTCATCATAATGTGATACAAGAAACAAGAGAAATGTAACACACAATAAGACCATGGTGCATGAAGGGAATCTTGGTGCATGAAGGAGACAGTGACACACATAGACTGCGAGGTGCACAAGTGGTATTTTTTTTGTTAAACCATATATAATGGAAAGATGGAAAGTTAACTTGGTTCAAGGTAGAGATTGTTGGGAGGTATCTCAAATTTCTAATTGAAATATATTTCTTTTTATAAAAAGAATATGGCATAAAATATTTTCTAAATTAATATGTAATTGTAATTAGATTCCTCGTAGAATAAAAATAAAAAATAAAAAGGTAGTAAGAATATCTTTATAAATATTCTCGATTATGAGCGGAAAAAGTTAAGAGAGAAAGATGAAATTCTAAGGATTATATGTGATAGATATGTGAGGACCAATGACAAACACCTGGTGTAATAAAAAGGTTTGTAGTTCAATATGAAAATACAAAAAAAAAAAAAAAAGGAAAAAGTGGGATATTTCAAGACTCAATAATTATATTTATTTATGTCTTCTGTAATATTTTCTATTTATAGAGGTAAGCATGATTGACCGAACCACATTAAAACCTTGTATACCTTTATGCATATCATTTTAGTTTATGTTCCTCCATTAATAAAGCTTCCCCTTATCCAACACAAAGAACATGAATCTTTCCATGTCATGGCCCTTTATAGTCTCCTATCTAAGATGAATTTCAAGGACTCATGGAGAGTTTAAAAGCCATTGTCAACTTATAACTAACAAAATCTTAGATTCAATTTCCATTGGATGAACATTGATAGGGACCTTTCAATAATATATTAGAATTGGTTCTATGTCATCATCTATACACGATAAATCGGTTAGATATATTTATATCATAAAAGCCAAATTTAAGAAACTAGTATTTTCTATCAACTATCTTTTTTCCTTGACCCATTTTTGTTAACAAGTAACTATCAAAGGAAACATAGAAATGATTTTGAAAGATTTGGGGTGACATTACTTTGAATGGACTGTGCAAGAATATGAATTAGAAGCAAGTCTCCAACTTTACTATCGACAAACATTCGTATTGACAAAAATTTTGGGCGTAAGAGACTTTGTAAAAATATCAATAATTTGATCATACAAGACTTTGCAAATTTCAATTAGATTCCCTTCTTTGCTATGCACTCTCTAATAAAATAATAATAGAAAGAATTATCTTTTGGGGGTAGATGGACCCCCAAATTAACAAAAGGTTCATATAACTCTTCAAATTGAGTTGGAGGATATGAAATAGTAACGGACAAATATACCCTTTAAGAACACATATAAAATATTTTATAAAATTAAGTTAAATAATTTTTTTTCAAAAATACTAAATTAAATAAAAGTAGTTTTCAAAAATATTAAATTAAATAATTTTTTTTTCAAAAATATTAAATTAAATTTTTTTTCAAAAATATTAAATTAAATTAAAGTATTTAAAAAAATATTAAACTAAATATTTTTTTAAATATTAAATTAAATAAATTTATTTTTAAAAAATATTAAATTAAATAAATTTATTTTTAAAAAATATTAAATTAAATAAATTTATTTTTTAAAAATATTAAATTACATAAAAGTATTTTTTAAAAATATTAAATTAAATAAAAGTATTTTTCAAAAATATTAATTTTTTTTCTCAAAATCAATAAAGGGCATTTTTGGAAATACTTAAGGATGATATCCTTCAACTCAATTTCCATACTTTCATTGGGTCTTGGGCTCAATTTAAAGAGTTACATGGACCTTTTGTTAATTTGGGGGCCCATCTACCCCCAAAACATAATTCTCCCATAATAATATGCACTATAATATTTACTTCAATAATTGGAACATCGAACTCTATAATTAAATTCTAAACAATCAAAAAAATTTATTGTAAATTTCTTTTTGAAATTAAATCAAATCCAATTACTGAAATCTTTCGAAAAGCTCATTGTCATTTTTCAACCCTCTCTCTAAACTTGATTTGGAACTCCAAGTAGAATTCTAAGCCTTCTAAATTATTAAACTTAAAAGACTTTGTAAAAATATCAATAATTTGATCATATAAGGCTTTGCAAATTTCAATTAGATTCCCTTCTTTGCTATGCACTCTCTAATAAAATAATAATATGTATTGTTATGCTTACTTCGATAATTGGAACATCGAACTCTATAATTAAATTCTAATGAAATACAATATTGTTAATCATTATCAACATTGTTATGATGAAATTCTAATGTCATGTTTTGTTCTAGAAAAGTACAAAAGAAAAAAAGTTAATGAATATGATTTTTTTCATACTTTGATTTTACGATGGAAAATAGGAAAAAAAAAAGTAAAATATAATTAATGCCCGTTGGATGTGCTTTTGAATCTTGCTGAGACAAACAATGAGAAGCAATGCCAGGGTCACTGATAGAACTGAAGCCATGGCAATTGCAACTCTGCCAATGAACAGCATAAGAAGGTTCTCAATTCAAGGACATGTAAACAAAACAAAAACAATAGAATATCTGTGTGTGGAATATGACCTATATAATGCCAGTCTTTCCCTTTCCTGAATTGGGACTGTTCTTGCAGAGAAGAACAGCAACTTGAAAGTCAGATATGAGAGGGAGACTGCCGGTCTCCATTTCGTCAAAAATTCCTGGTCAGAGTTGACACCCAAGAAAGACCAAACCAAGAAGAAAATGACATCAAAATCGGGGAAGAAACAAGTTCAGAAGGTAAACCACAAAGACTTTAATTTAAACTGGCTTGTCTTTTGAAGGTGGTTGACTCCTAGTGAGTGCAGCCTGCCAAAACCAAACAGAGCCACCTCTGTAAAATTTGCCCAATTCTGTTTCAGTAATAGTAGTACACTCACCTGGTCAATTTTGGCAGATCCTATCAAGTTGGAGAGCATCATCAAGAATAATATCTCTTAATTTTAGTAGCAATTATGTCACAGCCATTACAACAGACACATCTTCCTAACTTCACCTTCCACTTCAAGGAGCATCATAATAATTAAATCCTTACTTTGAACATACAAAAGATTAAGCTTCAGGAGCAAGACCAGCCATGAAAACAGCTGCAGCATTACAGGTGTTGTTTTTCTTGAGAAAACTAATGGTCCATTTGATAAGGAGCAAAGTAATAATATCCATACAGTGAGCAGGGAAGAAAAGGAAATACCTTTGAATAAGTAGGATTTATAAGGCTGGCGAAAGTGAAAGGTATTTGCAAAAGACACAACAGTTGGACAAATACTTAGGTGTTAACACATTTCATAAGATGATATATTTGTCATGAAGAAAATTGGGACTCAAATTCTGCCATGAACTTTCTAAGGAATTATTCCATGGAAAATGATACTTACAATGTCACTTTGTTAAAGGTCTTAACATTACAAATCAAATTTTAAAACAGGAACTTCCTAGGGCTGACAACAAATCCAATAGAATCAAAACCCTAAAATGGTAAATCAAAAGGGCTTTTGAGATAGTCTATTAAGAGGATAAAAGAAATTTATTCACACAACCTAATTTTATAATGCTCAATCATTAGAAAAACTGAAAGAATAGGCTTGTTTGGAATGGGATCCATGAGTGATCTCAATAATCATCTCCACAGCAGTAGACATCTATTAAATTTCTGGTCGCAATCAAGACCTAAAAAACACCAAAACAAGAATAAAATGACAACAAAATGGGTAAACAAATAATCTAAAGAGTGCATAACAATTTGTACATTCCTAGCTTGGTATAAACTTTCAAATTTGAGCAAAAATAACTAAAAGAACAATGCATGAAGATAATGAATAAGCTCAAAATCATCTTTTCCATATAAAATCATAGAGTTCAATGAGGAAACTGCACTGCACCACTTCAAGATGATACCGACATCAAAATGGCAAACAGAATAACAAAGAGTCTCAAAGTATGATCAATTTAATTACAATATTCTTCTTGCAAGTATCATGGAGTAAACCTTCATTAAAACTTTGGACATTATTTCTCTACAAATAAACAATTGACTCTAGTTGATACAAACAATGAGAAACAATGCCCATGGTCACCGATAGAAGCACAAGAACGTTCTCAATTCTAGGACCATAACCCCACAGCAATAGAACATCTTCGCATACTCCTGCTAAAATCAAGACCTAACAAACACCAGAATGAAAACAATAAAAAAATGGCATCAAAATTAGGAAAGATGCGAGTGGCAACTATAGAACAAAGATGTTAGAATTCTATCCCCCTGCCTTTGGTAAGTGATCCTCTTGTTTAGGCAGAATAAAGCATCACCACAACCTTTTGTTACAGGAACTCCCAGTAAGTGCAATCTGCCAAATAAAATGAAAGCTGGCTGTGTTTAAGTGTGAATTATCTCGAACTAGGCTTGTTGGGTTAAGAGAAAAATCTCAAGTGAAACATTTTTGGAAGAAATTTATTTTGAGCATAGAACAATTACCTTGTTATATATTGATGTACCACCACCTTCATTAGAACAGCACTAGGCCTATCTCCATTTGTGAATGTGAGCTATATAATGCCCATCTTTCCCTTTCCTGAATTGGAACTGTTCTTGGAGAGAACAACAGTAGTTGACTGTCAAATAAGAGAGGGAGACTGGCAGTCTCCATTTTGTCAAAAATTCCTGGTCACTGTTGACACCCAAGAAAGACCAAACCAAGAAGAAAATGACATCAAAATCAGGAAAGAAAAAAGTTCCAAAGGTGCATCACAAAGATGTTGTACTTAAACTGGCTTGTCTTTTGAAACTGGTTGACTTGGTGCAAAACAAGAAAATCTCCAGGGCCTTTCATCAAGGGGACTCCTAGTAAGTGCAAGCCTGCCAAATCAAAACAGAGCCACCTCTGTAAGATTTGACCAATTTTGTTTCAGTAATATAGCATGGAAAGGCATGGTAGTGGCTCACTCACTAGTCAATTTTCGCAGATCCCATCAAGGAGGAGGGAGAGAACCATCAAGAATAATATCTCTTAATTTTAGTAGCAATTATGTCACAGCCGCTACAACAGACACATCTTCCTAACTCCACCTTCCATTTCAAAGAGCCATCATAATAACTAAACCCTCGCTTTGAACATACAAAAGACAAAAATTTTAGGAGCAAGACCAGCCATGAAAACAGCTGCAGCATTACAGGTGCTATTTTTTTTTATAAAACTAATGGTGCAGTTTAGAAGGAGCAAAGTAGTGATATCTATACAATGAGCAGGGAAGAAAAGGAAATACCTTCGAATAAGTAGGGTTTACAAGGCTGGTGAAAGTGGAAGGTATTTGCAAAAGACACAACAATTAGACAAATATTTAGGTGTTAACTAGTTTCATTAGATCATATATGAAACTGAAAGTAGTGGGTGTGAGTATATGAGAATATATTGTCAGAGAATTCAACAGCTACCATATAAAAATAAATAAAAGGAAAGAAAACATGGATGAATTGATCAGAAATTTGCAGAGGTACAGCTATGAATGTGCTCTGACTTCTCTTTTTAAGATATTTGCTTCATAATCACAATTGAACAGAAAAAGAATAAGAAAAAATCACTATGGAGTGTAATTTATCATTGGCATTAGAAACCCTAATTGATGATGAATTAAAATATAAAGGGGAAGGGAGTGGACAGAATATGATGGGTGACATATTTTTAAAGCATGAAGAATTTTAATTTGAGTCATCTAAATGATTACACAAAATAGATTTGGAGAAGTCTTCAATAAATTGTATCATCTTAGTTCTGCTTCACTGTGTTTGTTTTTGGACCAGTAGTTTCCAAAATGAGTCCTAGATCTAAAATAAATTTGCGCAATAATGTAAGCTATCTAGGGTCAATTCTCTCTTGCTCTTCTTCATATATTTGTTCCTGGTTTCTAGTTTCAAAATAAGTCTTAAATTCAACAAACAAGGAGGGTTCCTTCTCCATCAAAAGTGTGAGAAAACATCATTCAGTTCTTGAAGAGAGCTGAGGTTCTGCAGTCCCTTGAATGGAGTATTAAGATCTGAAAGGAGTTCTTGGATCAAATGCTAGTCAAAATGCAAAAGAGAAAATGGCATTCATCAGAACCCTGTGTCTTGCTTCTTGTGTATGCTTAAAGTAATAGCTTCCCTGAGTCATTCTCCCCCCATTCTTCTTCTATTTTTGTTCCGGAGTCCTACCCTCTGAATAAATCTTAAATCAAAGAAACAGAGCATGTCCTGCACCAATCTTGTGAAGGGTACTGGGATGCAGAAGGTAGTATGTGTCTTTGTTGTTACATACCTGAAACACAATGCCCCTTAGAAACTGATAATCAAAAGTGGTTCCCAATGATTTAGCCCATGGAAAACAAACCCAATAATGCTAATCAAGAAACCAAATCTGTAGGGCTGCTCAATGCACCTGGATTGCAACATAGTTGTGTAAAAGCTTCAACTTATGGACCATTATCGGAATCTGAAAAGATTCAATAGAAGGAGATACAGAATCAAATAATATACCAAACTGAAATAATTAACAAAAACAAAAATTACCTGACTGACTGTAAATTGGTGTGCAATCATCGTCGTTAGAAAGCCAGATCATCTCTTACTACATGTGGGACATCAGCCATGAACGGTTCGTGATACTCAGTAAAGTACCAGAACAAGCATCAGTGACCTGAAATTCTTGTATGAGATCTTATTCATTTCCTCTGTGACTCTGTAAGAGAAATAGACAGAAAAAGTCACATATTACCTTGTCCATTCCGGAATTAAAATGTAAACAAATGTTAGCAAAACCACATTTGATTCTAGTCTCAAATTGTTCAAAAGGTTGCCTACCTGTGGTTAATCTTCCCTTGCTCCTCTTCATATCCTTGTTACAGCTAGCATAAGGAAAAACTTTTAAGTCAAACAAACAGAGCATGTCGTGCACCCTAGTCTCCAAGAATATATACAAGATAAGGACACCCTGTGTTAAATACATCACAAAGTTAAATCCCCAATTTTGTGGCGTGGGAAAGAGATCAACAAGCACAAATCCATGTTAGGTCCTCAAAAGGATTAAAGTAATTAAAATATTTCACAGATAGTTAATAGCTGCATTTTGAAAGGTAAATCGATCTTCCTTTAATCTTCTTATCTTCGTTGGAAAAATTCTTAAATCAAACAAATAGAGTTTGCAAAAATCTTGCAGACTTAAATCTCCACTTTTCTAACACTGGAAGAGAGAATAGCAGCAAGGAATACGTGTCTGGTTTCCTCCATGCCTGTACAAGAGAAATAAGTAGAGAATATGAGAAAAGTCCACATGAAAGACAAACAATTTTTGGAAATATGAGAATTGGTTGTATGCATGAAATGTAAACTACCTGGGATCGATCTTCCCCTGCTCCTCTTCAAATCTTTGCTCCAGGTCTCTGGTTTCAAAGAATCTTAAAATGAATAATTGTACACCATTAGAATATGACAATTGTATGGGTTAAATCAAATCCCCAACAACATGACTAGCAAATGGATTATATATGTGGATGCACAATTCTTGAGATAATTCGAAAATTTGAAACATAAGTTTAGCCACTTAATGAATTGGAACATAGGTTTCTGAAGAAAATTATTTTCAGTGTAGCACATTACCTGGCTAAATATTACTCCAGCAAACACCTTCGTTAGAATGCCTCGCGACCGATGTATATTTGTGGGATGTGAGCTATATAATCCCATTCTTGCCCTTTTTCAAATTGGCACCGCTGTTCCAGCAAAGGACAGTCCTCGATGCATAGAGAAGAGAGGGAATCTGGAAGTCTCTCTCTTGTCAAGGATTGAAGCTTAGAACAATAGAAGATGGATAATTTTTCAAGAGAGGTGAGGTGTTGAAGGCCCACTTCTGTCAAGGATTGGAGCTCAGGTAAGTACCAGATGACTAGTTGTTTAAGAGAGGCAAGGCATGGAAGACCCGCTTCTTTCAAAGATTGGAGCTTAGGGCAGCAACCGATGTCCAATTTTTCAAGAGAGGTGAGGTGTTGAAGACCCGATCCTGTCAAGGTCTGGAGTGCATCGCACTCACAGATGGATAATCGTTCAAGAGATGAAAGATGTCGAAGGATGTCTTCCCCAAAGGATTGGAGGCCCCGGCAGCCTACGATCTCTAATTCCATAAGAGAAGGAAAATGTTGAAACCCCTCTTGTAGAATAAATTGGAGCTGAGGGCAGTGACGGATGGATAATTTTCTGAGCGAGGTAAGCTGTTGAAGCCCTCTACCGTCCAGAGACTTGAGATTTGGAAAATCTACAATTTCAAGAGTGGTAAGAGTGGAGGGCAGCAGGAGCTCCTCGGGAAATGACTCCACGTCCTGGCATCGACCTCCGATTTGGAATTTTGTAAGAGAGGCCAGTCTCTGCAAACCCCAGTCCGCCTGGGGCTTGAGTTGGTTGCAATTGAAAATTTCAAGTTCACGTAGGTCGGAGGGCAAACCAATGTTGTGAAACAACAATTGTGAACAACCTACTAACTTTAATCTCTGCAAGGATGAGAGTGCGAGTGCGAGTGCCAGCGACTTGAGATCATGGCACTGGATAATTTCCAACGAACGAAGAGAAGTTGGTTCCCCTTCTGAAATCGAGATGGAGAGGGATTCAAGACCATCTACAGAACTGATATCAAAATGAATCAACCTGGGGAAGATGGCTAAAGAGAAGGATAATGAGAAGGATGATGAGAGAGATAAATCGGTTTTACTATCGATGATTTTTAATTCTTCAAGAGATGGGTGATGGCATCTGAACAACTCAGGTAGGAGAAACCCTACGTTGTTACAGTCACAGATTTGTAGCGATTTTAATGTGACCATGGAAAAACCAAATCTGTTCAACGGTCTGGAAAAATAACAACCCCTGATTTTCAAATCATGCATGACAGAAGGGTGGGTTTGCGGGATTCCCTCCTCTAGTAGAGACTCTACAGCATCAAGGTTTGTAATTGTGAGCTCGTGCGGTTCCAATGGTAGTTGCCTCCACTGAGGCACATTTGAAATTTCAATATGTGAAGTTTGAAGAGCAGTGAAGCCAGAGGCTGGCCTTTTCAACTGCAATTCACCAAAACCCACCATTTTCAATTCACGAATGGCTGGAACTTGGAGTGAAGCCACAAGCAGCCCCCGACATCCATCAATTTCAAGTTTCTTCAATGAAGGAAGCTCTTCTGGTAATTTCCCTGTGAGTTTGGGACATTTCTTTATATAAAGCTCCTGGAGACGATGGAATTCGCATCCACAACATAACCATTGCTCCCAGTTGTCCATCCTGTCAAATCTTAGAGTTTGTAGGAATGGGAAGGAGGGCTTACTTGCAATGGAGGAAGAAGCATCCCCATAAAACTCCCTTCCCACCCTCTCTACTCCTTTTAGTCCTGAGATAGAAAGATGTTTAAGAGAGGGTAGTTGCCCAAGTGGTGGCAATGATGAACAATTTTCACATCTCTCCAACTCCAGGGTGACCAGATTCGAGAGTGAAGAACGTCCTCCTATCCACTCTGGAAATGCTACACCGGGATAACCTTTGATGGTAAGCTGCTTTAGATTTGGATGAGGCTGCAAGTTGTTGAGGACGCCACTTTGTATCACATTATTAGTATCTAAATCGCTCCATTTCAAGGCTAGTTCATCAAGGTGCCTCTTATCCTTCATGTTCGCTCCCAATGCATCCCTAGCACACTCCACATTCTGCATTTGTGAAATTTCAAGTCTTCCCCCAATATTTGAAAGCTCTCGTAATTCACCAATTCTTGATCCACCTTTTTGGCCCACAGTAAAATTACTCAACTTCTGTAAATTTTTTAATTGATTAATGTGACTTGTCATTTCTTTCCATCCACTTATATCAAGATAACGCAAATTAATCAATTTATCCATCCTTTTTGGCAATTCAATAAGATGGTAACATTCTGATAGTATCATCGTTTGTAAATTGTATAAACAACATACTGAATCAGGCAACTTTTCAATCTTTGCATGTGAGATACCCAAATAACGCAAATGTTTTAATTCACCTATTGAATCAGGCAAATCAGTAAGAAAATACATAGACAATGACAACACTCGTAAGTACCTCCATTTAGATAATATTGCATGTAAATCAACCCTTCTCTTTTTACTTAGAGTAGGAAAAGGCAATTTCTTTGAAAACTCAAGGTACGTTCGAAGACACTTTATTTTTGCAAGGGCCTCAAACCTCTTAAACACATCCAATCTATCAAAGTTACGACGAAAGGCCAATGAGTGATGAGTGTTCTCAGAGATTTCTGGCACCTTATCATCCTCAACTCGAATACAAAATTCTCTAGATGTATATTGAGCCAAGTCATGTATGAGATCATGCATGACAAAGCATGATTCGCTGAAAGCATATTTCTGAAAAAATGACTTCGATACAAGTTCATCAAAATACTTCTCACCTACCTTTCCCATTCTTTCATTGCTTTTTGAAATTTGTAGAAGTCCTTCTGCCATCCATAGTAAAATCAGATTCTCCTTGTCAAATTCATGGTCCTTGGGGAAAATGGAGCAATAGGCAAAACATCGTTTCAGATGCAATGGGAGATCTCGATAACTCAATATCAACGAAGGAACGATTTCATGATCTTGCAAATCCCAAATTTCACTCTCCAAAATTTGTTCCCATTCCCTTCGGTCGGTTTTAGAATACAAGAGACAACCAAGTGCTTTGACCGCTAAAGGCAATCCTTGGCATTTAGCCACGATCTTTCTGCCTATTGATTCAAGTTGAGGATATGGGCCCGAGGCTCCATTTTCAAATGCAAGTTTTTCAAATAAGGACCAACAATGTGCCTGGGACAACCCTTCCAGAGGATGAGTATGATCTGCACGCATGATTTTTGCAACGTTTCGATTGCGAGTGGTCACAACAACCTTGCTTCCTTCCCCAGCAGCTAGGAGTGGAATTCGTAACCCTTCCCAAGCAGCTAGGAGCGGAATTCGTAACCCTGCCCCTTCACTAGGACATTTCTCCCAAACATCATCCAGAACGAGTAGAAATTTCTTGTCACCAAGGCTATCTTTTAAGTTTTGCTGAAGCAAATCCAGGTTCTCGCTTTGCATATGAGAAGAGGCCGCAGATCCGATTCCCTCAAGAATTGATTTTGTCACCTTGAGAAGACAAAACTCCTCCGAAACACAAACCCATGCTTTCAAGTGAAAGTGTCCTTTCACTTTCCCATCATTATACAAAAGCTGAGCCAGGGTGGTCTTGCCTGCGCCGCCCATGCCGACTATGGAGATAACATCTATCTTGTTGCGACCTGTATTATCAGACAACAACCTTTTAATCATCTCCTCTTTAATTTCATCCCTGCCGTACACACAACATTCATCCACCAGAGAAGTCGAGGGTAATCTTTGTGGCAGTTTCTTACCATCACCCTTCAAAGCAAGCACATCTATTGCTTGTGCAAGAACTTCCAGTTTTCCGATGATCTTCTTTACCTTAGATTCCATGCTTTGATGATCAGCAAGTGGGGCCTTAAACCATGTGGAAAAGCTGTTCAGTACGTGAGTTGGGCCAGTCTGGGAGTCAGCAGCTTCCATCTTGCGTCGCAAAGCTTCCGTGGTAATCTCGTCCAGTAGGTCTTCCGCATCATACACAGCATTCTTAACGCGCACCAACCACCTTTTGACTCGTTCATCTGTAAATTGCTTTACCTCAGCATGGTCGAGCACTTTATCCACAACCAGCAATTTCATCCCCAACTCCAGAAGGAGTTCCTCACTGACCTTCTGTCCCCCGATGAAGGTCCATACCTCGGAAGAAGCCAACCTGTCGAAAAGAACATGGAGAGAAGCGGAGAGAAAAGCTCCTGCAAATATCTCTAGGGCCATGCCTGTTTCTCTGCAGAGGAAGTGAAGGAATTGAGGGGAAGATGAAGGTTAGCAGATGCGAAGTGGAAATGAAAGACACAAGAGGTCGTTAGGAAGAATAGGAATGGAGTAGCAGCTTTCTTTGCTCCAATAAGAACTCAATGCCATCAATTATTTTTGTTGGAAATTAATTATGATAATGTGGAAAGTTAGGTGTGCCATCACTCAACCCATGGCCCATCCATGTATGTACGCTTTCTATGATGGAAGTGAAAGATGTAAATATAATGGAATCTTTCTAAATTTTATGTTCTTCCATCCGTGAAAACCTTGCTTTTAGAAAACTTACCATGATTTACATAGCCAATCTCCTTGCTCGAATGATTGACTAGACATTATAGTAGACCTAAACATCTCATTCTATTTGTCAACAGATAATAAACTTGATTTAATATTTTCATAATGTTTATAATATATATTTTTTACATAATAATATATATATTTTATATTTTTTTTAAAACATCAAATTATAATCATATCATGTAATTTTTCATTTTTTTTAAAGGTATGTAAATTTATTTCTACTTTTTTTTTATTACTATTTAAAAATTTTATTTTACTATTTAAATTTTTGTATAAATATAGTAGAAAAAATTATGAATGGATTTTAAATTAGACAATCTAATCAATTTAAATTCAATCCGAGATTAGAGAAATATTAATGATATATATTTTGAGATAATTACACTAATCAAATCGATAAAATGGTAATTAAAGGAAAGGGGAAGAAGGCAAAAATACTTTGACTTTACCTGGAGAACATTATTAGAGGAACACTAGTACCAACTCCATAGCCATGGCCAATTGGTGCAATCACCCTTCATCTTCCAATACAATTTCAATGTATTTGTTGGATCATTTCTATGAAAAATTAGAACAATGTGGAAAGATAGGCATGTCATGACTCATTTTTCAACTTAAAGGGCCCATGTACTTGGCTTTTCTCAAAAGAAGTTAAAGAATTGAAGAAGCAAAAGGGAAAAAGAATAAAAGTAGCCATATGTTGAAAAGCGCATTAAAGAGTGATGTGGTTGTCACATGGTTAGATTTTTCCTTGATGCCAAAAGTAATCAATATTAATTATATACATCCCATTTATTCACATTGTAATGTTGATTAATTTTTTTTTATATTTTAATCTCAATTCTTTGTACATAAATTTCCTTTTTTCACCTGTTAGTTGATTAGATTTATTGATATAGATTAAGAGCTTATATTAAAAATTCTTAAAATATAAAAAATATGATATAATTTTATTTTATTTTTTACAATTTTATAAGTTGCAATCCTTACTCAGACGTGTGTTTAGAAGACATAATTTATTTATTTAACAAAAAAAAATAGAATGAAGTAATTATATGAATTGAAATAAGAGAGAATAGCATATAAATAGTTAGCATTAGCTTGAATCAAGCAGCTTACAAAATTGAAACACAATGACATAATATATTAAAACAAATACAAAAAATAAAAATAAAAATCCATTATAGTCCAAACACTTAATACCCTATTATGAAATGTAAAATCAATCAATTAAATTCCATGCATAATTCTGATAACAAAAGTCCCTATAACCATTAAGATACATTTACAACTAGGAATTTGTGTACTATAGTCCCTATACAAATGTCATACAATTACAATCATTTTTATGTGCAACTTTCGTAGATGGTGCAACTGTCACTTTCATCATAACTAATGTGTGCAAAATCAACCTCCACACCTATCTTCACCATAGCGCTAACATCCTGTTCCATATTCTCCAAGTTCTCACAATCGAGGAACTAATATACTACATACAATTGTTATACAACTTGATTATTGTTATCATTGTGTCCAAAAACAGTCGAAAGCCCTCACCATCCCATAGTGGTCAGTGTTAAATAAATGTCAACTGAGAACCTATCAATGTACTTTGCCCAAATACACCCATATAACATATGAATAAATTTACATGACTTTGTTTCTCCCAAATAATGTACAACCAAATCAAATTTGTATCATCACATCCAAAGGATCACTCCCCATCATTCTGTTGTAAAAGGATGTTGATTTGAATTCTATTGAGAAAACAACAATGTGGAAAAATAGGCAAGTTATAACTCATTTTTCAACCTAAGGGTCCATGGACATTAGCTTTTCACAAAAGTGACAAAAAAAAGTAGCTAGATGTCAAAGAGTAACTAGATGTAAAAGAGTCCCCTCAAGAATATAGAAAGAAAGAAAGGGAAATACGGTCCTTAGCATTAGGGTGCAATTTGAATGGGATACTTGATCCCACCCAATATTTCGGTGGATTTGCACAATCATTTTCAACACTTAATTAGGCAAGGGTTAAGTTTTTCCACCTGAACTAAATTTGAGTTGGAGTTGAACCAAGGTTCAAACAATCCAAGTATAACCGAATTTGATTTGATATTTTTATAATATTAATAATGTATATCATCCTATACAATAATATTCAATTTTTTTATATGCTTCCATCCATGAAAAACTTGCATTTCGAAAGTTTACCATGACTTACATAGCCAATTTCAAATTAAATGAAATAATTAAATGGATCGAGATTAGGTAAGTATAGATGTAAATGATAAATTAATCATCACAATAAAGAATTTTATGGCAATCCTTTTCCATTTAAAAAGCAATTTCTTCAAAATTAAAGAAATTAAGTAAGATTGTTGTGAAGAGAAGTTCAAATTCCATGGCTTGAACCAGCATCTAATTTAACATTAAGATAAGCTCAACATATAAATCTTGTGGCTTGTAATGAATGATATTAAAAAGAGAAGTTTGGATCCACCCACTTGAATTATTAACTGGACATGCACTGTGGTAAATCTAGAGTGCTTAAACATAAGAAATTGATTCCATTATTGGAATGATTGACCTGACATTATGATAGACCCAACCATCTCATTCTATTTGCCAAAAAAGTAAGAATTTAGTTTGACAAGCCAAAAAAAAAAAAGTAAAAAGAGAACATAGGTTGTCATCCAAAAGTAAAATTATTTCACATTAGATAAATTTTCTTGGAATTTAGACTCTTAGTATTCAAATTTTTTGAGTAGATTTTCATTTTCTTTTATAAACTCATTTTCAATAATCCACAACATTTTGAATTGAATTGAGATAGGTGCAACCAAAAACTTAGTAGACTCTTCTCCTCTAGATGGTGTCACTACTTTTAGAAATACTCCTACTTAGATCCACTAGAGTTCTTAACATGATTACAAATTAATTTTTATTTTAAAAAAGTTTTACTAAGAGGTGGAGATTAAATTGTTCCTCGAATTATATGTGGATATGAATTACTTAGATAAAATTTGGAGTTTTGTCCATAACATGTTAGCGACTTGTTTTACTTAGATATATAGTTCTAAGACAAACTCTCCTAATTATCTTTTTTCCATATAAGACAAAGCTCGTTGTCTTGAATAATGAGATTATTCGACTTTACCTAGAGAACATCATAAGAGGACCACTAATACCAACTCCATGGCCATGACCAATTGGCCACCATCCATCATCTTCCAATGAAATTTCAACTTAATTGTTGGATCATTTCTATGAAAAATTAGAACAATGAGGAAAGATAGGCATGTCATAACTCATTTTTCAACCTAATATTCTAGAAGTGAAAGAATTCAAAAAAGGAAATATATATATGAAAGTGTTAGATGTAAAAAAGTCCTACAAATTTTGAGGGAAAGTGATTAAGGGATGAAGAAAAACTATTATTTACATTGATGGTTGATGAATGATAAGATTTTACAATGATATCAACAGCAAATATTTGATATTGGTCACATGACTAAATCAATCACTTTTATTTATTCATACATTATAATAGTTTTATCTTTTATACTTAAATTTATTTATAAAATAAAATAAACGGATCGTAGGTGGATTTGAAATTATAACTTTATTTGGTGGTTCATTTTAATGGAAAATAATAACAATGTAGAAAGATAGGAGTACCAAGACTCTTTTTCAACTTGAGGACTTTTCATAAAAGAAGAGAGAATTCAAAAAGGAAAAAGGAGAGAGAACAAAAGTAGCTTAGATGTCAAAAAAGTCCATTCACATAGTTACAATGTGAATTCTTACTTTAACGCAACCATCTCAACCTAAATTACACAAGGGGGTCAAAAAAATATCTCATGATCAAAAGATAGATTTAGTGGTTGAGAGAAGAAATTGGATTAGATTAAAAAACACCTCATATACAATAATATGGTCCAATTTAATCTTAGTATCGAGATGGTCAATTCATATTCAATTAATCTCATTTTTGTAAGTTGGAATTGATAAGATTTGAATTCATTGAGTCAAGATGGATTGAATTTGTATTTTTACAATTTTTTTCTTATATATTTATATCAAAATTTGAATAATGAATAAGACAATATTTTAAAATAATAATATATATATATATATATATTAAATAAAAATAATAAATAATATAATTATAATTTTTAAATTTTTGAAACAATTTTAAAATAGATAAAAATAAATATTATTATATAAATAAGATAATAAACTTAGAAATATTATAAAAATGTTAATTCCTTTGGATAAACAAAACTCACCTAAGCCCAAAAAGTATTAAAAATGATCATCTACCACACCAAGGATCCAATTGGGTAGCCCTAACCTCATGTACCACCCAATTGGAAATAGAATAAATGGCAAAAAAAGAAAAAAAAAAAAGGGAAACATAATTCCCTTTCTTTGTCTCTTATGTTAAAATCAAGATCATCACGATAAAGAGAAAAAGGATCAACCAACAGCACCAAACACTGGAGAGTCAAGTGGTTTACTGGTGCCTTGCCCTTGGGTTGGACCAGGGTCCGAGCTGATGGCAGGGCCTATTAAGGAGTAGGGGCAGTGATGAGTAATTTGAGCTGATGAGAAGTCGCGCATCTGAGCTCTCTCTTACTGTTTTTTTCATCTTCTTTTTCATTACTTGTATTACAAATAAGTTGATGCCAGCAGTCAATCTGCACAAACCTTACACACAACACAGATCGATGCTAAATGAATATCTACTTTGAAAGAGTATTTTTTTTTTTTTTTTATCCTTTCTTCACGCCCACTTCAGCTTGCAGAGAGGGCAGGTGGCATGACAGCAAGGGAGCTCGCGCAGCTCTCAGTTCCATCCTCGTAGGCAGAGAGGCAGAGCAGCATTCCTGCGGTTCATCAAAGGGCTTGTGTTATAAATGAGAAGAACAATACCACCACCCTTCGTCTTCCCTTCTACCATGTTATGTTCTAAATGAGAGGAAAATAAAGTACAAAATCACTATAAAAAAATGAACTGCAAGCGTGTCAGAAAATAAGCTTTTCTAATGCAAAATTGTACAAGACAACAATTTATCTTCTGTTATATTCAATCAATATAATATTAATTCTATGCTTCAATTATGAGTGGCTTACAAAAGGGATTGCTTTCTTAGGGATGCAAAAGTTTAAATTATGGCAATAATATGTCTACCCTTCCTGCGTTGGCCATGAAGGCATTGTTCTTCTTGTTCCATGCGTCCCTTATCAACCTTTAAAGCTGATCCATTAATGGCAACATCATAAATGGAATAGTCTGTCTCTCCTGTATCAAACCCTCAACACCTTTGTTGTGCCTTTCTGTTGCCCTTCCCTTGGACCGATCAGTGCTTTTGGTGAAGTCATCATCCTCTTCTGGATTTGCATCCAAAAACTTAGCAGACTCTCTTCTCCGGTTGATGGTATCAGTAATGTCATTACTACCACTGCTTCTTTTGTCGGTATTCCTGATGGTAGATTCAATTGTTTCCAACACTCTATCTCCATACTTGCTTACCTTTTCCCTGAATGAGCCACATCTCCATTCCATATAGATGGTTTACTAATTCATTGCAAGCAAACCAGATCAAATAACTAACTTGCCAATGCCATTGATTTCAAAGAGTTTTTCCTTGTACTGGGTATTCTCTTGTTTATTTGCTGTAACCAGGCATTTCTTGGTTGCGGGAAAAAAAAACTGCAACTTATTAGGATATAATTTTGTAACAGTAAATCTCCTTTTGGTAGCCAAGAAAGTAGATAAGAAAAAAAAAAGAGCAGAAAAGAAACAGGAAATGGTTAAGAACTCGCCAAACATGAGGTATGCCATGAGCCCTTCCCTGGTTTCTTTAACAAGAACAAAATTCTGCCAGGAACTTTCAAAGGAATTATTCTATGGAAAATGATACTTATAATGTCACTTTGTTAAAGGTCTTCACATTACAAATCAAATTTTAAAACAGGAACTTCCTAGGGCTGACAACAAATCCAATAAAATCAAAACCCTAAAATGGTAAATCAAAAGGGTTTTTGAGATAGTTTATTAAGAGGATAAAAGAAATTTATTTGACAAGAAATAATCAAGGCACACAACCTAGTATTATAATGCTTAGTCATTAGAAAAACTGAAAGTGTAAGCTCGAAGAAGCTTGAAAATATAAAATAGGAGTAAATTTTTTTATGCGAATGATAATCCTGTTGGGAATGAGATCCATGAGTGATCTCAACAATCAATGACAACAAAATGGGTAAAGAAACAATCTAACAAGTACACAACAATTTATACATTCTTAGCTTGGTATAAGCTTCCAAATTTGAGCAAAAATAGCAAAAAGAACAATGAATAAGCTCAAAATCATCTTTTCCATATAAAATCAAAAAGTTCAATGAGGAAACACACTGCACCACTTCAAGATGATACCGACATCAAAATGGCAAATAGAACTACAAAAAGTCTCCAAGTACGATCAATTTAGTTACAATGTTCTTCTTGTAAGTCTCATGGAGTAAACCTTCATTAAAACTTAAGACATTATTTCTCTACAAATATATAGTTGACTCTTGTAGATTCAAACCATGAGAACCAATGCCCATGGTCATCGATAGAATTAGCACAAGATGGTTCTCAATTCTAGGACCATAACCCCATAACAATAGAACATCTTCACATACTCCCGCAGCAATCAAGACCTAACAAACACCAAAACGAAAACAATAACAAAATGACATCAAAATTTGGAAAGATACGAGTGGCAACTATAGAACAAAGATGTTAGAATTCTATCCCCCTACCTTTGGAAAGTGGTCCACTTGTTTAGGTAGAATAAAGCGTCACCACAACCTTTTGTTACAGGAATTCCCAGCGAGTGCAATCTGCCAAATAAAAACAGAGATATGAAAGCTGGCTGTATTGAAATATGAATTATCATGGACTAGGCTTGTTGGGCTAAGAGAAAAATCTTTAAGTGAAACAAATATTTTGGAAGAAATTTATTTTGAGCATAGAACAAGTACCTGGTTATATATCGATGTACCACCACCTTCATTTGAACAGCACTAGGCCTATCTCCATGTGTTGAATGTGAGCTATATAATGGCCATCTTTCCCTTTCCTGAATTGGAACTGTTCTTGCAGAGAAGAACAGAAGTTGAAAGTCAGCAATCTCCATTTCGTCAAAAATTCCCAGTCACTGTTGATACCCAAGAAAGACAAACCCAAGAAGAAAATGGCATCAAAATTAGGAAAGAAAAAAGTTCAGAAGGTACACCACAAAGATGTTATACTTAAACTGGCTTGTCTTTTGAAACTGGTTGACTTGGTGCAGAACAAAAAATAATCTCCAGGGCCTTTTGCAATGGAGACTCCTAATAAGTGCAGCCTGCCAAATCAAAACAGAGCCACCTCTGTAAAATTTGACCAATTCTGTTTCAATAATATAGCATGGAAAGGCATGGTAGTGGCACACGCACTGGTCAATTTTGGCAGATCCCAGCAAGGAGGACTGGAGGAGAGAATCATCAACAATGTATCTCTTAATTTTAGTAGCAATTATGTCACAGCCACTACAACAGACACATCTTCCTAACTCCACCTTCCACTTCAAAGAAGCACCATAATAATTAAATTCTTACTTTGAACATACAAAAGATTAAGCTTTAGGAGCAAGACCAGCCATGAAAATAGCTGCAGCATTGCAGATGTTGTTTTTCTTGAGAAAACTAATGGATCAGTTGATAGGGAGCAAAGTAACAATATCCATACAATGAGCAGGGAAGAAAAGGAAATACCTTAGAATAAGTAGGATTTATAAAGGTGGTGAATGTAAAAGGTATCTGCAAAAAAACATATTTCATAAGATTATATATTTGTTCCTGGTTTGGAGTTTCAAAGTTTCAAAGTAAGTCTTAAAATCAACAAACAAGGAAGGTTCCTACTCCATCAAAAGTATGAGAAAATGACATTCAATTCTTGAAAAGAACTGAGGTTTTGGAGTCCCTTGAACGGAGAATCAAGATCTGAAGGGGTTCTTGGATCAAATGCTAGTCAGAATGCAAAAGAGAATGACATCCATCAAAACTATTTGTCTTGCTTGCTGTGTATGCTTAAAGCAATAGCTACCCTAAGTCAATCTCCCCCCATTCTTCTTCCATTTTTGTTCCAGACTCCTACCCTCGGAATAAATCTTAAACCAAAGAAACAGAGCATGTTCTGCACCAATCTTGTGAATGATATTGGGAGGCCAAAGGTAGTATGTGTCTTTGTTGTTACATACCTGAAACACAAAGCCCCTTACAAATTGATAATCAAAAGTGGTTCCCAATGCATTAGCCCGTGGAAAACAACCCAATAATGCTAATCAAGAAGCCAAATCTGTAGAGCTGCTCAAATGATATACCAAACTGAAATATTTTAAAAAACAAAAACAAAAATTAGCACGGTAATTACAATTTTCAATCATATGTTTCACTAGTTACAATAAATCTAACTCATACATCAAATGCTCTTTCAAGAAAAGAACACAAAACTTGACTGTAAATTGGTGTGCAATCCTCGTCATTAGAAAGCCAGATTGTCTCTTACTACATGTGGGACATCAGCCATGAACAGTTCGTGATACTCAGTAAGGTAAAAAAGCATGCATCAGTGACCTGAAATTCTTGCAATTTGATATCTTATTGATTTCCTCTGTGCCTCTGCAAGAGAAATAGACAGACAAACTTATATTCTGGAAGTAAAATGTAAACAAATGTTCACAAAACCACATTAGATTCTGGTCTCAAATTGTTCAAAATGTTGCCTACCTGTGGTTAATCTTCCCTTGCTCCTTTTCATATCCCTGTTACAACTAGCTTGAGGAAAAACTTTTAAATCAAACAAACAGAGCATGTTGTGCACCCTACTCTCCAAGTATATACACAAGATTAGGACACCCTGTGATAAATACATCACAAAGTTAAATCCCCAATTTTGTAGCATGGGAAAGAGATCAACAAGTACAAATCCATGGTAGGTCCTCAAAAGGATAAAAGTCGTCTTTGCATTTTGAAAGGTAGATTGAAGAAGTCATGGAAATATGATTCTTGGCTGGTTAAAATGTGAATTACCTAGGATCAATTTTCCTTTACTCTTCTTATCTTCATTGGAAAAATTCTTAAATCAAACAAATAAAGCTTGCGGCACAACCCCATCTCCACCAATATTCTTCAAAAGAGTGGAGCTGATTATCGGAGTCTGAATGCAAAAAGAGAAAGAATTAAGTAATTTTGATATCAAACATATGTTTTGCAACACTGGAATAAAAAATCTTGCAGACTTAAATCTCCACTTGTCTAACACTGGAAGAGAGAATAGCAGCAAGGAAAAACCAAAGCAAGTAAAATTACTTACTTACAAGCAGTTAACTAGAAATGTGCCTGGTTTCCTCCGTTCCTGTACAAGAGATATAAGCAGAGAATGTGAGAAAAGTCCACATGAAAGATGAACAATTTTTGGAAATATGAGAATTGGTTGTATGCGTGAAATGTAAACTACCTGGGATCAATCTTCCCCTGCTTCTCTTCAAATCTTTGTTCCAGGTCTATGGTTTCAAAGAATCTTAAAATGAACAAATGTGCACCATTAGAATATGACAATTGTATGTGTTAAATCAAATCCCCAACAACATGACTAGCAAATGGATTATATGTAGATGCACAATTCTTGAGGTAATTCGAAAATTTGAAACTTAAGTTTGGCCACTTAATGAATTGGAACATAGGTTTTCTGAAGAAAATTATTTTCAGTGTAGAACGAGTACCTGGCTAAATATTGCTGTAGCAAACACCTTCGTTAGAATGCCTCAAAACCGATGAATATTTTTGGAATATGGGCTATATAATCCCATTCTTGCCCTTCTTCAAATTGGCACCGTTGTTCCAGCAAAGGACAGCTGAGGATATCTAGACAAGAGAGGGAGTCTGGAAGTCTCTCTCTTGTCAAGGATTGAAGCTTAGGACAGTTGAAGATGAATAATTTTTCAAGGGAGGTGAGGTGTTGAAGACCCACTTCTGTCAAGGATTGGAGCTCATGGAATTCCCCAATGTGTAGTTGCTTAAGAGAGGCAAGGCTTGGAAGACCCGCTTCTTTCAAAGATTGGAGCTTAGAGCAGAGACTGATGTCCAATTTTTCAAGAGAGGTGAGGTATTGAAGACCCGATCCTGTCAAGGACTGGAGTGCATGGCACTGACGGATGGACAATCGTTCAAGAGATGAAAGATGTCGAAGGATGTCTTCCCCGAAGGATTGGAGCCCCGGGCAGTCTTCGATCTCTAATTCCATTAGAGAAGGAAAATGTTGAAACCCCTCTCGTGGAATGAATTGGAGCTTAGGGCAATGACGGATGGATAATTTTGTGAGCGAGGTAAGCTGTTGAAGCCCTCTACCGTCCACAGACTTGAGATTTGGAAAATATTTCATTTCAAGAGTGGTAAGAGTGGAGGGCAGCAGGAGCTCCTCGGGAAATGACTCCACGTTCTGGCATCCACCGATTATGAATTCTGTAAGAGAGGCCAGTCTCTGCAAACCCCAGTCCACCTGGGGCTTGAGTTGGTTGCATTTGAAAATTTCGAGTTCACGTAGGTCGGAGGGCAAACCATCGTTGTGAAACAACAATTGTGGACAACCTTCTAAGCTTAATCTCTGCAAGGATGAGAGTGCGAGTGCCAGCGACTTGAGCTTCCCGCATTCCAAGATCTTATAGCATGCCGAGTTGAGAGCAGGCAATTCAATATATTCAAGATCATCGCAATTGATAATTTCCAACGAACGAAGAGAAGTTGGTTCCCCTTCTGAAATCGAGATGGAGAGGGATTCAAGACCGTCTACAGAATCGATATCAAAATGAATCAACCTGGGGAAGATGGCTAAAGAGAAGGATGCTGAGAGAGATAAATCGGTTTTACTACTGATGATTTTTAAATCTTCAAGAGATGGGTGATGGCATCTGAACAACTCAGGTAGGAGAAACCCTACGTTGCCACATTTATAGATTTGTAGCGATTTTAATGTGACCATGGGAAAACCAAATCTGTTCAACGGTCTGGAAAAATAACAACCCCAGATTTTCAAATCTTGCATAGGAGAAGTGTGGGTTTGCAGGATTCCCTCCTCTAGCAGAGACTCTACAGCATGAAGGCCTCTAATTGTGAGCCTGTGCGGTTCCAATGGTAGTTGCTTCCACTGACACACATTTAAAATTTCGATATCTGAAGTTTGAAGAGCAGCGAAGCCAGAGGCTTGCCTTTTCAACTGCAATTCACCAAAACCCAACATCTTCAATTCACGGATGGCTGGAACTTGGAGTGAAGCCACAAGTAGCCCCCAACATCCTTCAATTTCAAGTTTCTTCAATGAAGGAAGCTCTTCTGGTAATTTCCCTGTGAGTTTTGGACAGCGGATTAAATAAAGCTCCCGGAGACGACGGAATTCGCATCCACAACATAACCATTTCTTCCAGTTGTACATATGCTCAAATCTTAGAGTTTGTAGGAATGGGAAGGAGGGCTTACTTGTAATGGAGGAAGAAGCATCCTCATAAAACTCACTTCCCACCCTCTCTACTCCTTTCATTCCTTTAATAGAAAGATGTTTCAGAGACGGTAGCTGCCCAAACATTGGCAATGATGAACAATTGCCACACCAATAAAGATATACAGACACAAGATTGGAGAATAAAGGATCTCCTATCCAATCTGGAAATGTTATACCAGGATAGCCATTGATGATAAGCTGCTTTAAATTTGGATGAGGCTGCAAGTTGTTGAGTATGCCACTTCGTATAAAATCATTAGTATCTACATCGCTCCATGTCAAGGATAGTTCATCAAGGTGTCTTTTATTCTTCATGTTCGCTCCCAATGCATCCCTAGCACACACCACATTCTGCATTTCTGAAATTTCAAGTCTTCCCCCAATATCTGAAAGCTCTCCTAATTCACCAATTCTTAATCCACCCTTTTTGCCCACAATAAAATTACTCAACTTTTGTAAATTTTTAAATCGACTGATGTGACTCGGCATTTCTCTCCATCCACTTATATCAAGAAAACGCAAATTAATCAATTTATCCATCCTCGAAGGCAATTCAATGAAACGACTATCTCCTGATAGTATCATCGTTTGTAAATTGTACAAATAACACACTGAAGCGGGCAATTTTTTAATCTTTGTATGTGAGATATCCAAATAACGCAAATATTTTAATTCGCCTATTGAATTGGGCAACTCAATAAGAACGTAACTATGCAATGACAACACACGTAAGTACCTCCATTTGGATAATATAGTGTGTAAATTAACCCTTTTACTTAGTTGATAAATATTCCATTGCACTGCCCTTAACTCAAGGTATGTCCGAAGATACTTTATTTTGGCAAGGTCCTCAAACCTCTTAAACGTAACTATTCCATCATAGTTACTTATAAAGTTCGAGGAGTGACGAGTGTTCACAGAGATTTCTTGCACCTTATCATCTTCAAATCCAATGCAAAATTCTCTAAAGATATATTGAGCCAAGTCATGCATGAGATCATGCATGACAAACCATGATTCATTGAAAACAGATTTCTGAAAAAATGACTTTGATAAAAGTTCGTCAAAATACTGCTCGCCTACCTTACTCATTCTTTTATTGCTTTTCGAAAATTGTAGAAGTCCTTCTGCCATCCATAGTAAAATCAGTGTCTCCCTATTGAATTCATGGTTCTTGGGGAAAATGGAGCAATAAGCAAAACATCGCTTCAAATGAAATGGGAGATCTTGATAACTCAATATCAACGAAGGAAGAATTCCACAAATTTTGAAATCCCATATTTCACTTTCCAAAGTTTCTTCCCATTCCCTTCTGTCAACCTTAGAATACAAGAGACTCCCGATTGCTTTGACCGCTAAAGGCAATCCTTGGCACTTGGCCACTATCGCTCTGCCTATTGATTCAAGTAGAGGATATGGGCTGGAGTCTCCATTTTCAAAAGCAAGTTTTTCAAATAAGGACCAACAGTCTGCACGGGACAACCCTTCCAGGGGATGAGTATGAGCTGCACTCATGATTTTTGCAACATCGGTGTCACGAGTAGTCACAACAATCTTGCTTCCTTCCCCAGCAGCTAGGAGCGGAATTCGTAACTGATCCCATTCACTACTACAACCTTTCTTCCAAACGTCGTCCAAAACAAGCAGAAATCTCTTGTCAGCAAGGCTCTCTCTTAGTTTTAGCTGAAGCAAATTCAGGCTGTCAGAAGAAGTTTGTGAGCCGATTTCCTCAAGAATTAATTTGGTCACCCTGACGAGAAGAAACTCCTCCGAAACACAAACCCATGCTTTCAAGTCAAAGCGTTCCTTCATTCTGGCATCGTTATACAGAAGTTGAGCCAGTGTGGTCTTGCCGGCGCCGCCCATGCCGACTATGGAGATCACATCTATCCTGTTGGTGCTTACATTATCAGACAACAGCCTTTTAATCATCTCCTCTTTAACCTCATCCCTGCCGAACACACAAGATTCATCTACCAGCGAAGTCGAGGGTGATCTCTGTGGCAGTTTCTCACCATCGCCTGGTTTCAGCCCAATCATATCTATTGCTTGTGCAAGAAATTTCAGTTTGTGCATGATCTCCTTTGCCCTAGACTCTATGCTTTGAAGATCAGCACGTGGGGCCTTAAACCATGTGGAAAAGCTGCTTGATGAATTAGAATCTTCCATCTTGCGTCGCAAAGCTTCGGTAGCAATCTCGTCCAGTAGATCTTCCGCATCATACACAACATTCTTAACGGTCACCAGCCAATTTTTGACTCCTCCATCTGTAAATTGCCTCACCTCAGCATGGTCGAGCACTTTATCCACAACCAGCAATTTTGTCCTCAACTCTAGAAGGAGTTTGTCACTTACCTTCTGTCCCCCGATGATGCTCCAGACCTCGGAAGAAGCCAACCTGTCGAAAAGAACTTGGAGAGAAGCGGAGAGAAAAGCTCCTCCAACTAACTCCAGGGCCATGTCTGTTTCTCTGCAGAGGAAGTGAAGGAATTGAGAGGAAGATGAAGGTAAGCAGGTGCGGACTGGAAATGAATGACACAGGAGGTTGTTAGGAAGAATAGAAATGGCGTAGCAGGTTTCTTTGCTTCAGTAATGACTCAATGCCATCAATAATTGAGTGGAAAGTAATGAAGAAAGCAAAAAGGTCAAAAAGATGGGGCAGAGTAGCACATGGTCTGTCACTTGAAGGCCACACCTTGGGATTTAGGATAATGTGTATTATTTTTGTTGGAAATTAATTATGACAATGTGGAAAGTTCGGTGTGCCATCACTCAACCCATGGCCCATCCATATATGTCTGCTTTCATTGCTCGAATGATTGACCTAAACATCTCATTCTATTTGTCACCAAATAATAAACTTGATTTAATATTTTCTTAATATTTATAATATATATTTTTTTACATAATAATATAT
>JBAPGN010000166.1:0-33710 GCA_037355405.1 Vitis amurensis
ATATATGACATCAAGCCACGAGATATCTAGATTAGAAATCGCGAGAGACACGAGAAGAGACACGTCAAACTAAGCTAAAAGAACTCTTTAAACTACTTTTAAACTAAACTATAGACTAAGAGAGATCTCATATTAAACACTTACCAGCACACCAGCTCAGAAATAATGCGAGAAGAGGTTTATATTACCGTGAACTACTTAGCTAGAACTAACTATAGATTAAACGAGCATACAAAGATTTTCCGTATAGTATAGAGTGTGTAATAGATAAGCCAAAAGAGTGAGAGTGACCCACGAGAGAGTGTAAGATGAGTGTTTCGAAAACATACGTATATTAAGTATCTATAGTGTGTACTCGAAAGCAATATCTATATTAGTAGAGAGTCTAAACTAAACTCAACTAAATTCCACACACTATCTAAGACTTAGAACGTGTATCGTAGATCAGACACCTACTAAGAGACGAGTATATACTACGCATGGATATTCACCTAATCCCTTCAGAATATCTTTAAAAGAAAGTCAAAAAATAGTAATTGAAATAGTCATAATGGACCACCAATGAGAGCTCAAAAATAGATCAGAAAAGATCGTAAGTGCACATTAGGGCAATGAAGGATGTAGGAAGGCAATCCTGGATGGAATGTGTCAAGATGACAAAATAGAGGGTCTACAATAAGGCTAAATGTCAGGTTATAATCAATGCTCTTAAAGCTAAATCTTCTAGTGAGTGGTACTTTGATAGTGACTACTCTAGACACATGACAGGTGATAAAACTTATTTCACTTCCCTTGAAAACTATAATGGTGACATTGTTACCTTTGGAGATGGAAGCCTAGCTCGCTTGGAAGGCAAGAGTAGTATAACTATCCTTGGTTGTCCTAAACTAAATGAAGTTCTCTATGTTGAAGGACTCAAGGCAAACCTCCTAAGCATAGTCAAATGTGTGACAAAGACCATAGGGTGAATTTTTGCCAAGAATTATGTGAAATAGTCAATAAAGAGGGAAATATAGTCATCATAGGACATAGGACAATGAATAACTGTTATGTGTAAATCTTAACTCTAGCACAGAAGGTTAGGTTACATTAACTATAAGGACCTTGTGCACTTAGTGAATACTGAAAAAGTTAGAAGTATCCCTAAACTAAGTGGTGAACCTAAACCTATTTGTGGTGAGTGCATGAAAGGTAAACAAACTAAAAGGTCACACAAATAGGTTAAGGAGATAAGAACCACTAGACCTTTAGACCATTTTCATATGGATCTTATGGGTCTAATGTAGACTGAAAGTAAAAGTGGCAAGAGAAATGTCCTTGTAGCTATGGATGATTTTTCAAGATACTCCTTTGTGAGTTTTCTTAGGGAGAATCAAAGGCCATAGAGCACTTGAAGTCTTTATTCAATAGAATACAAGTGGTGATAGGTCATTCAATTGTAAGGATTAGGAGTGATAGAGGGCAAGAGTTTGATAATATGGATATTAACCTCTTTTGTGAATCTAAAGGAATTAAACATGGGTTTTCAGCCCTTAGAACTCCTTAATAGAATAGAGTCGCTGAAAAAAATAATAGACTATTACAAGAAATGGCTAGGGTGATGATTCATATGCATAACACCCCTATGCAATTTTGGGTAGAAGCCATAAATACAACCTATTATAATGTCAATAGTATTTTTCTTAAGACTAGAACAAATAAGACATCTTATGAATTGTAGATTGGGAAAAACCTAATTTTAAGTATTTTAAGACATTTGGCAGTGAGTGCTACATACTCAAGGATGGAGAGAACCTTGGAAAATTTGATGCTAAATTTGATGTAGATGTCTTCCTAGACCATTCTACTACTAGTAAAGCCTATAAGGTTTATAATCAAAATTCATTGATTATCCAGAAATCTTCTAATGTGGTTATAAATGATACTAAGTATGATCAAAGATATAACCGAGAGTCAAATTTTAACACAAGAGTCAATTGGAGATAACCTTAAAGATTTGGAGATCACAAAAGCCTACTGATATCCCAGAAAGAGACATTGAAGTTGTACTTCTAGATGACTCTCCTAAAGAAACAAGGAGTAAGCATAAATCCAGAGTACCCAAGAACCACTTAATCTCAAATGTTATAGGTAATGTAAATGAACATGTGGTTACTAAGAGACAATCAAGATTAAATGATATGGGTCTTGTATGCAATACCTCCCAGTTAGAGCCAAAAAATGTGGAGGAAGCTTTAAGCAATGAGTCTTGGACTACTGCACTCCAAGAAGAATTAAATTAATTCATTAGGAATGATGTGGGGTACTTAGTCCCTAGGCCAAAAGATAAATGTGTCATAGGTATAAAATGAATCTTCAAGAAAAAACAAAATGAAAATAAGGTCATTGTGAGAAACAAAGCAAGACTAGTTGTCTAAGGATACTAATTGATAAAGGGGACTGATTATGAAAAGACATTTCCACATGTAGCCATATTGGAATCAATTAGGATACTTTTGGCAATAGCATGCTCCTTGAGGATTATACTTAATCAAATGGATGTCAAGAGTGTTTTTCTAAATGAGATTTTGAGTGAAGAAGTTTATGTTAAGCAACCTAAGGGATTCAAGAATCTAAAATTCCCCAATCATGTCTATAGGTTAAAAAAAGCTCTCTATGGATTAAAGCAAACCCCTAGAGCTTAGTATGAGAGGCTCACGACCTATCTTTTAGGGAAAAAGATTGAGAGAGAGGGAGTTGGTAGAACTTTGTTTATTAATAGATCCAATGATGAATTGTTAGTGACTCAAATTTATGTTGACTATATAGTTTTTAGAGCTACCTCTAGTCTTTTAGTTTTGTTGAGGAGATGAAAATTGAATTCAAAATGAGTATGGTAGATGAACTAAACTTCTTTCTAGGATTTTAGATTAGGCAATTAAAAAAAGAATATTTCTTTCTCAATCCAAGTATGCTAGGGAGTTAATTAAGAAATTCGGTCTAGAATCCACCAAACACTCTAGGACACCTATGAGCACTACCACTAAGCTTAATAAGGATGCATTTGGAAAGGATGTTGAGTAAAGGCTTTATAGAAGTATGATAAGAAACTTACCATACCTCACAGCAAGTTGCCCTGACATATCCTTCAGTGTTGGAGCTTGTGTTAGATACTAAGCAAACCCCAAAGAGTCACACTTATCAATTGTTAAAAGAATTATTCGTTATATAAATGAGACTCTTGATTATGGTTTGTGGTATCCCTATGATTCTTCTCTTATGATTATTGGATATTTCGATACTGATTGGGTCGGAAATGTTGAGGATAGAAAAAACACATCTGGTGTTTTTTTATTTTATTAATGATTGCCTTATGACTTGGTTTAGTAAGAAACAAAATTTTATATCTTTATTTACTGTTGAAGTTGAGTATATTGTTGTTGGAAGCTATTGTACACAACTCTTGTGATGAAGAAAATGTTAAAAGACTATGAAATTGAGCAAGGGACCATGAATATACACCATGACAACTCTAATGCTATAAATATATTAAAGATTCCTATTCTTCATTCTCGTACTAAACACATTGAAATTCGACATCATTTTATTAGGGATCTTGTTGAAGAAAAGGTCATCTCTTTAAAGTTTATTCTCATTGAACATCAATTGACAGATATTCTTACTAAACCCCTAGATTTTCTTAGGTTTGAATTCCTTAGAAATCCTTAGGCATATGCCTAATCGACTGATCTTCATGAGTTATAGGCTTTAAAGGTTTTGAGCATATTATCTATTTTCTGTTTGTTACATTTGGTTTTTTTTTTTTAATATTAGCTTAAACATATGATTCTTGTTTATTTACTTGATATATTAGCATGATTTGTAATATTTCAAGTTTGTGAACAAGAGAAATATACTATATACACAAAACTTGTTGTAAATTGAATCATAGATATTTGTTAATCATTATTGACATATTTGATTCTTGATAAATTAATGTCTTTGTATATTAGAATTTTAACTTTAGTTACATCTTGTGCTTGATCAAGAAGGAAGTTTCTTAAGTTTAACTCATAACATAGACTTTGATTTCTTTGGAAGGATTTGGTGTCATGTTCAAATCATATTATTCACATACCTTGTTTGACTATGATCATTATAATTGTTTCCTAAAGTGAGTCAGTGAAATAACTCTCATACTCTTTCTAGGATTCATGATCTCAACTATAAACTGTTCACTTGCAACATTTGGAAACATCCCCAAAGTGGATACAAAGGTAACCATGAATGAAAACAAAATGAAAAACCAATATTGATCATGGTGTAGAATATCTCCACTTTCAAAAGAAAAAGAAAAATGATATCAAAGTAAAGATGAGTCAAGTTGTGTTGTATGTATATCAACGAAGTCATGTTAAACAGAAATATGATGATCTTAGATCAAATTGATTAGATGTGTATTTTAATTTGACCAAAGGCATGACTGGATCTCTTCTAAGTAATCAATTTTGAAATATAAAACTAGACAGTAAGTCGTATTCCCTTGAAAATCAATAATTATGTTTCTATATTGGCTCTCTTATACATTGATGGTATACATTAGGTTTCAAAACTAAGATTATGACTAACTCTGAGATTTGAACTTGAAACCTCATTTTTGAAGGATTGATGTATAATATCTAAAGTAACTTGATTTATTACCAATTAAACTAATCTTGAAAGTTCTTGAACATGATGATCTACCTAATTTGTTTGTTGTTGTGCTTCTTATGTCATCTTTCACATGTTTCAAATTAATTATACTTAGATTCCCAGTTCCTTTGGCTTGCTTGCTTCTTCTTCTTGAACTGGCTTAAAGGTTCAAGCTCTTCAGTGCTGTTCTCAGTGCTCAAGCATTGTAAGTTGTATCCAACACTGCTTCAAGCGTTCATGATGCTCGAGGGTTAATTTGCATTCAGTGGTCTTACATGCTATTTAAGCCATCCAATGCACTTTTTCATTTCAAACATTATTATTTCTCTTCGAGCACTCTGAGTTGTCGTTTCCTTACCTTTTGAGGCCAATTTGCTTCATATTTTCCATTTTTGTTCGCATAGTATTATTTTATGTGTTGTGTTTAGTGTTCCTAGCGGTTTAGTTTTCTTTCATAGTTTTTCTCATTTCTAGTGTCCTTTCATATTCTACCTTACTTATTGTAAGTTGTAGGCGCCCACAAGAGGTGACACCTCGTAGGTCACTTGAGCCCATTCAGGGCATTATGCTTCAAGGTTCTTTCAACCTTATTTCTCTACTAGTGTAGTGTTTCCACTATCAAGATTCTTGAGATCGTACTATGCATCTTTCCACTATCGGCGCATCGAGGTCAAGCAAGTCATCGATCCTTTAGCCTTCCAGGATACTCTTCTCCCTACCATTCTTTAAGAGAAAGGTTAGGAGTCTTTTTTTTCCTTTCGAGGGACCTACCACCCTCACTTTGTTCGCATGTTCTATACAAACATTCATTTAGTTGTGGTCGAAGTCACCTTTCTAGTGACGATGTATGGTCGGTCATTCCTCGTCTCTTTTCGCTTTATCAGGCGTGTACTCGACATGCCTAGATTGGATGTTTGTGTGTTTTCATTCTCTTTGGAGGTTCAGGCCCTCACTCAAGGAGAGCTTGCAACCATCTTAACTACCAGATTTGGTGCCCATCGAGCTATTCCTTCATACATATATATTGTTGGCTTCTCCAAGCCAATATGAATCATTGCCACATGTATCACTTATTTTTTCTACCCCTCTACCCATATTACAGAGATCCGACGATCAACTGCTCGTTGCATTCGTGTCATTCTCACTAGCCAACAATTTGATATTGGTTAGGTCATTCTTGATACTACGACTCTGTATCGTGATCCTTCCACATCTTTAAGGATGTTGGTTATGAGATCGATGATGCCGAGAGGGTCCAAGCTTCTCATGCTCTATTAGATGAAAGTTCTTGGGCCAAACATTATAGCCATGTGTATGGTCCCATGGCTTCTTCTACTTCCTATGGCCCACGAGACGCAACATTAGCATAACAAGCAACTAAGGAGGCTATTGTTGAGGAGGAAGAGATCTGAGTGATGGAACAAGATGCTCCAGCTCTTGAGAATGACATCCTCAAGCTCGATCCAATGACTCACTCAAGTCATGGTCATGCCAAATATTCCAGAGCTTCTCACGGCACATCGATTTCTACCGACTCGAATCCTAGAAAGCTTATAGACTCCGTGGAGCACATTCACCATAGGTTGGACTTATAAGATATTCAACTCCGTGAGATCCAAGGTAAGTTGACCTATATTATCTCATGGATCCATTCGTAGAGTGCCTTGAGCTTCTTCCCTCTTCCTCTTTCTCCTAATGCTTAAATTTTATGTGTTATATTTGTTTTGTATATTTGATCTAGATTTGTTTATTTTCTACATGTCTTATGTATCTAAAATCATTTTTTTGATACACACACACACACACATATATATATAATGCTCATATTTCTCTTATATATATACTGCTCATATTTCTCTTTATCTCTTATATACTTTTCCATGTTTATGATTCATTTGCTTTCCCATTTTTGTGACAAAAAATGGGAGATCATTGAATATTTTAATTTCACTTGAATAGGGGGAGAAAAGAGGAGCATAGACATAGGCATAAAGATATTTGAGGAAAAATTAAAGAAACTCCTTGACATTTTGGGAAAGTTAAGATTTTTGAATCCTTTTATTCATTTAATTATTAAGGGAAATTAATTGAAGTATTGAATGAAATGGAACCTGAGACACTGGAGAAAACTAAATCAACTTTGAAACTATAACGCAGAAGGTTTAGAGAGATACCTAACACAGATGTTTCTTGCAAGATTTTTCTATTTGAATTGTCTATCTCTAGAACTATTCTAAGTCACATAAGCTTCTTCATATGGTTTTCACTGCCTATTTTCTTATTAAAGATAGGCCTCTAGGCATCATAGTTGATCTATTGTGTCTTATCAAGCTTTTGTTATATATGGTTTATTTTTTCATACATTTATATTCTTATCGAGCTTTGCCTCATACCTTGGTGTTGCTACAATGATCTGTTCATTTTACATGTTTTTCACAATGCATCAAGTAAAATATTCAATTATCCTGTTTTGCTTTCTTGATCATATCTTATCCTATATATTGTTTTACCTTTGATATAGTTTTTTGTATGTGTGTAGGTTATAGGATTGGAAGATAAGTACTACAAGGTGATAAAAAACACTTCCTTCGTTTAGTTTTAATTGAGCATTAATGTGTGTTATGTAAAATCCATTATGAGAGTTTGGGTGGGTTTATGTAATGATGTTTTGTCACGAAATTGCCAAAGAGGGAGATTGTTAGGATATTGAGTTTTGTTTATATGTTGGTAATTTTGTTCCTTGTAATGTTTTGTCGTAGAAGTCTTTTTAAATAGTGACTTACTCTCTACTGAAGATCAAAGGTTGTTGTTCGTCCAACCAGGAAGTCATAGCATGTCTAAAAAGGTTTGGCTTGTGGCATATTATGCTTTTATAAGGTATAAAGAGATTCACTACCTTTTTCTCAAGTTAAAATAATTTTTTAAAAGAGAAAAGGACCATTCAAGCGGGTAACACCATTCAAATTATCAAATCGCTCAAGCAACTTGGACTGCTCAAGCAATGTAAGTCTACTAGAGCAATCATACTTGTTCAGTTGAGAATTTTTCATGCAAATCGAATTTAGAACTCTTCCAAAACCGAATCTCTTAGGCTTAGTTGCCTATAAATACCTCATTATTACCCATTGAAGGGTAAAAAATTGAAAAGTGATTGATAGGAGATCACTTATTATCTAGGAAGGGTTTCCTAAAGAGAAAACCTAAAAGGTCACACCATTCCCAATCTTTCATTCAAGGATTAAATATTTGAATATTAGTTTAAAGACCTTCATCTCTTCGACGAGGCTAAAGTGATCCAGTGGAATAATTGAGGGTTGTTGCGTTGTGGACATGAATCAAATTGTAAGTACTAAAAAGTAAGTTTTTAGGGTAAAACAATCAAGTAAATCTGTGTAACTTGATTTTGTATAATAGATTTAGATTAGTAAGTCTTAGACGTCATGATTTTTTTTTCTCCATAGTTAATGTGGGGGTTTTCCACATAAAAAAATATTGTGTCTCACTATTCATATTTTTTATATTTGATATTCTATTTGAATTGTCTATAATTGATAGAATTGACTATCCCTAACATCTCACAGGATATCCGAAAATATAAAAAATCATATTTTTATATACCTAAAGATTTTAAGTATAACTCATTTAGTTATTTATGGTATCTCTGATATCTCTTGGGGTAAAAAAATTGGGTATAACATATAAATCTTTATTGAAAATTTTTAATTAATTCACTCATTCACCCCATCTAGGTCTTCCTTATTAGACTTTTGATTTTTTTAGTTTTTGATTTTTTTTTTGTTATTTTTTAGATTTTTTGTAAGAAAGTTTCTATAATAAATTTTCTCATATTTTCCTTCATTTTCTCACAAGTGGCTAGATTTCATTTTTCTCAGAGGAAGAAGGATGTAAAGTTAATATTTATGGTGGATTAGTCACTTAAAGCTAAATTTGAAAGGTAATTTTGATTGAATTAATTAATTGATAAATTTAGGAAAATTTCCTCTTTTTATTGCCTTAAATGAGAAATATAGTAAAGTCTTGAATGATTCACCATATACTTATACTAGACTCGGTGAGATCATGTAATTTCATTATAGGATTTGTTGGAAGGACATTAAAAATGAATAAGCTTAATTCTAAATAATTAATCAATACAATTAGGATTTCTAATTTGAAATTTAAATTGATCTAGATTTAAAGTTAAATCAAATATTGATTTAAGTGAGATTTTAGGGTATTTAACCTAACTTAATGAATGGTAGATCATGTTGAACTTTTCACCATAAAAATTTATTTCTAATGAATTCAGAATCCAAAAACATTTCCAGTAATAGACTTTACTCTAATTTCAATCAACTTTATTTTTTCACTTACAATCAAATTTTCTCAAGTTTCACCTATAATTTTTATTATCTCATTATTTTCATCATCATCTCAATTCTCACTGTTTCCTTTTTTATTGTCAAACACATTCACATCCTACTATGTAACACCTAAAATCACTATTTAACGTAGCTTTTGTTTATTGCAATTTCAAAATATGATTTCAAACAAATTTTTTGGGAAAAAAAATTAAAAAGTGGAAGAAAGGGACCATTCTAGACAGTCATTTCAAACTAGGCCCCAAATATAATTTAATGGCCAAAAATGGCCACTTTGAACCAAAAGTCAGAAAATTTGTGGCAAATTTTCATCACTTTTGGGTGTCAACATAAAGGCCCTACATCACTTTCAGCTAATACTCATTTTAATGATCAATTGCTAGAGAACTCACTTGAAAACGCTATTAGACTAATCCCAACCACAACATTTTCATTGATGATAGAAGGGAAGGAAACAAATATGTCAATCAGCTGTCAGAAGCATTTCACAGATGAAACGAAAGGGAGTTTCTTTCATGGGTGTTTCATGCATTCTTTTTCAGTACTGAACTGGTACTTGCAAGTTGTTATGTGGACGTAGAGCTAGAGCTCCACCACCATCTAAGACATGATCATCATTTAATCTACTAATGCTGTTAAGCGTGGTATCCCATTTAAAACGTAGGGCTGCCACCTCATGGAGAGATAGATAGATAGATAGAGAGAGAGAGAGAGAGAGAGAGAGAGAGCTCTGGGTTTCAGCTACCCTGGTGGCCATTTATGTTAGTCACATGGCATCTCAACTGGGAGTTTCTCAACCAACCCCATAAATAAGCCCCCAAATAAATGAGGAAACCGAAATGATGAGATTGTAGGTAGGGAAGGATGGTTGGTTATCACAATTCATTAGCAAAACCCCAATGATTAGTATTGCCATTTATTGGAAATTCAAGTGATTATATCTTAAATGAGGCTTATCAACCAATCATAGATGGAAACCCTTGTGAAGCACAAATCAAAACCAATGTTTTAGTATCACTTTATCATAAATAAGCAAGAAGTAGACCATATATACCATGCATTAAAAGGTGGAACTTGGATAAAGCTACTATTAAATGAACAAAATTAAGGGAGAAATTTATTTTATAATTCTATAATTCTGTCACCATTAATCAACTGATGGAAGAATTGGAGTTCCACGCAGACCAAAGTCTAGACACAAGTGGACTACATTTTTTTGGAGACATACCAAAAGGGGACAGTGGAAGAAGTCAATGATTCATTTGCAACTATACAGCTATTATATTCACGCTTTCTGAATATTGGTTAAATAGCAGTAGGTGTGTCATGAATCATCTGCAATTAAAGTGGGACAGCAATGTTTGTTAAAGGCCCCGAAACCTACCTATCTGCTTAAGGGAAGTATTATGAATGAATAATGACTTGGTTGAATCTTTGTCTTCTATGTACACACCCAATCAGTATATTTCAACACAAAACTTGAACCCCATCTGACCCTCAAAAATGGAAAAAGAAAATGTAAGGAAGATGAGGAAAAAGAAAAAAGAAAAGAAAATACATGCACACATTTGATTCTATTATAATTTTCCTTCACTTTTTGTTTCTTAACTTGTATCAATTTCTGATAGCAAGATGTTTCTTAATGCATAAACTTTCTCCAAGATCTAAATTTGTTCTATAGTTGATGTAATGTATGTATGTATTACTTGCACCTAATTCTGAACGATTGTAGTTGGTAGCGAAGGACCAAGTGTTTTTGGGTTGTCAAAAATTTGCCCAAAAAAGGAATAAATACATAGATTTTCGCTATCATTTTTCATATTGTTAACCGGTTTCCAACTAATATGTTGAAGTACTCGTGTGGTTGACTGCCTTCATTGCAACTCAAATAAAAAGTCAGGTCAAGTTTTACAGGATCTGCAAATCGTCGGCAGTCACAAACCCTCCTTAACCCAGCTCATTGCCAGCTAAAATAGAAGGCTTATAGCTAAGAATATGCCTTAAGACTCAGAGAAATAAGGACATGAGAAGAAAAATGACTAACTGCCAACCATAACAATAAATTCTGAAAAGAAAGTGGATGAAATCTGTGAGGCTTATCACATCTACTTAGTGTAAGGGTCCACTTGGCTGTCTCCATTGTAGTTTGCTTGGTTTTTCTGAGATGACCATACATAATGTTATAGTGGTAGTCATTTTGCTTCCCTTGCTTGCTAGAATGGAATGCAATATACATATAAGAGATACGCATGACATTTATCAAGGCATAAAAAATAAATCATGAATGCCAGATATCAAATAGAAAGAAAGGAATACATGCTTCGGTCTCAATTCCTAACAATAGATAGCTTCATGCTGTTTGAATATCTCATACTGACCAAATTTCTTCGTCACCTAAAAAGAGTCGTGTCTATTCCACAAGCAGTTCACTTTAACACTCTCCATTTCACTTGCAAACTTTGATAACTCATTTAACTTTAAAGAAGGTTTGTGCTTCACCGGTTTTAGTACTCTCCCCCCATTTCTACCTTCATAATTTTTGCTTGAAAAGCAGTGAACAACAGATGAGACCTGGACTGCATTTATGGTTGCATGAACTTGTAGGTTTCAACAACTTTGTAGATCCAACGAGTCCTCAAATAAATATATATAGCTCAGCCATTTGGTAATGAGTTAGGTCAATAGTACAGTATCACACCAGTGTTAATTATCAATAGATGCATGTAATGTCATAAAAGAGAAAAACCTAGTTTTGCACCTAAAATTTCAGGTTTTTCATTTTTACAATAACTCTAGCAATGATGTGATGACAATGGCCATGGAGTCACTGTCAAACATTGATACAAGGAGGCAGCAAGGTAGATGTTTGGATAAGAGACAAATAAAAGATATTTGCATGCCCAAACATGGCTCAACTCATGCACACATCTGTGAAAAACTTGGAAAGAAAAAGGATAATGGTGGGCACCAAAAGTCCTCGTGCCACCTTTTCAAACCTCACAATCTGGACACGTCTTCTGTCCATAGATAACTAACAAAAAAAAAAGGGTATTTCACCCCTCTTAGAGCTCTTGACTGCCCTTAATGTGGGACTATTGACCCTAATCAAGCTGGCATGGCTAAACCATGGTGCAGACTACTCAAACCTCAGCTGCTCCCAACAGCTGCCTTTCGATAATTTCAGCTTGGCTTGAGCTTGTTTTTGTGTTCAGGTGGGAAGCAATTATCAATTAAAGCATAGAACTTGGAGTATGGTCATACTCCAGTGGGTGTCACAAATTCTGATAATTGAAGTATTTTCCCTAACTATGTTTGATAATGTGCTTGCGGAAATGAAGCTTGAATCATATTTACCGAAGTGGTTCCCTGGAAAACCACATAAAGGATGCTTTTCTTCTTCGATTTTGGTATTAATTGGCCTACAATGATTGTTATCTCCCACATTTTATTACCCTCTAAATTTCTCCCTGAAAAAGAGGTGAACGATGGATGAGACCTGGCGGTGCACTAATGCCTATATGAACATGTAGGTTGTAACAACATAACTAGAAACCAACGAGAGCCTTTAACTAGAACAATTTAAAGGTGTCTCTGAATGAGTTTCTTATGTGTCCAGAAGCAGTTAGAAAAACATATATAACATGGGGGCAAACCTCACATGGTATGGGGTCTTTGATCAACAGTACATTGCATCGATGTTGATTATATGCGGATGCAAGTAACATCATAAAAGAGACAACCTAGTCCCCACCTCAATAGAAGATTTTTCATTTCCTACTGTGGGCGATAACTCTTGCAGGTAGAGATATATGATAATGATTATAACCATGGAGTTCCTGTCAAAAAATGGGTACAAGGAACCCGGCGATTCCAGGGGCATAACACAGCTCCTGCAGATGAACATGTGGCTAGGAGTTTGCGTAAAAAGCAAATAAAAGCTTGCTGGATGTTCAAACATGGATAAACGCATGCACCAATTTGTGAACCACTTGGAAAAAAGGTAATGGTTGGCACCAAAAGTCCAAGGGTCACTTCTTGGGCAACCCTTCCTTCTGTGGAAAGGAAAAGTTTAAATTCAGAAGGCAGACATGATCTCCCTGGCCTATTCAAAGACAATACCATCCTCGCCGAAACCAATTTTTTCATATACTTTCAAAGAACAAATTGGGTATTTTAGTCCTCAAAACAGGCTTTTACAGCTTGTAATGTGGGACTGTGGTCCCTAATCAAGTCAACATGGCTAAGCCATTGCCAAGACTACTCGAAGCTCAGGTCAGCTGTTCCCTATCTCTCTCAACTTGCTTTTGTGAGCTTGCTCTTGTATGATCAGCTCAAGCCAATATAGACTACCATTTATTAGGACTCCAAGTTTCATGTTGAGATCGCAGTTTAAATCCTATATAAAACGATCCAAACTCTGTCATTCACATTAGAGGTTGGGAGTGTGTGTTTAATTTCTAAGGAGTGCCTCCACTAGCCTCATGTCTAATACTTCAGTTTCCATTGCTACCCTCACAGTTGCCCTAGTAGTGGCAGTATTGGGCACAGTTGCACCTCATGCTGAGGCTGCTCGTGCTTTCTTCATCTTTGGTGACTCACTTGTCGAACAAGGCAACAACAACTACTTAGCAACTACTGCACGTGCAGACTCCCCTCCGTATGGCATCGATTATCCAACTCACCAAGCCACTGGCCGCTTCAGCAATGGACTAAACATCCCTGATATTATCAGTAGGTTCTTCACTTTGTCACTTTTCCTCCTTTAATACCCTAATATTAACACCATAATTTCCATTTTTCAGGTGAACAACTTGGAGCTGAGTCCACATTGCCATACTTGAGTCCCCAGCTCACAGGACAAAAACTACTAGTTGGTGCCAACTTTGCTTCTGCAGGAATTGGGATCCTCAATGACACTGGAATTCAGTTTGTAAGTTCAAACCAACTTCAACTGCAAATTACACTAAGCATTTGTATTGGATATGTGACTTTCAACTAAATATTTCTCTTTCATACTCAAAGTGGTCTTTATTTATTTATTTATTTATTTTTCTATTCATGCTCTAAAATTTTCATCAAATATTCTAGTGGAATATCAACTCTTAGTAATTTGCACTCAACCTTAGCTTCTATCAGTCAATCAATCAAAGTTGTGTAATTTTTTGCAGCTCAACATTATAAGAATCTCCAGGCAACTTGAGTTTTTCCAACAGTACCAGCAAAGGGTGAGTGCACTCATAGGAGAAGAGAAAACACAAAGGCTCGTAAACCAAGCACTTGTTCTCATCACTCTTGGCGGCAATGACTTTGTTAACAACTACTTCTTGCCACTCTCCCTTCGGTCACGCCAAATGTCCCTGCCAGATTACTCACGCTATGTCATATCAGAGTACAGAAAGATTCTAATGGTAAGCACCATTCTTGGTCATATTATGTATGAAGTAAGAATATGTTTTTCAAAGAACTTTGTCAATTTGTTTCTTCAAACAGACAGGCGTATAACTGCTCTTAAAGCTATAGAACATTACATGAGTTGCCATTGAATCTGATGGAGAAACAACCAGAGAATGCATTTGAGAAACAAAATAGTTTCTCATTGCACAAAGAAAAGGGGAAGTTGCATTTGTCATGTTTGAGATGAGAGTTTTGGATGAGTATTATCTACAAACTACAAAAAGGCATTGCTTGGTGGGTGAGGTGGCTAGCTACAATTGCATTGTTTTGGCATGCACATTGAAGGCTCATAAATAAGCATGGGCATTTTCACATCTGCCCACCCACCAGGAGATTTGGTCACTTTTTGGCCATCACATGATCTTGTGGCTTATGGAGCAGCAAACATTGATTGCAACCATAGTAGGTATCGTGTATCTAACTCTTTTGGCATTTCTGCTAAAACTGAATAGGGCAATGAACACCATGCTCAACCTGTATCAAGAAACTTCAAAAACCCTAAATACCCTTATCGCCTAATTTTTTAGGTCTCTATCCATGTTAGAAAAAAAAAAATTATGTTTTAGTTTGGGGACAAATTTTCATGAAATAGCATTTACAAGATTTAGTTGATTTCTTAAATAAGCTTTAAGACAATTATATGAGCACAAAAGTTGAGATATAGATGACCTGTAACAATTGAGCAAATATAGAATTTTATCACAAAATCAGAAATTAATCATACAGATCAATCAAAGTTTGATATTTCTCCCCATGGAGTCATTCTATTGAATTTATACCTGAAACCATACAAAATGAACCAGCTCACTATAAAAATGGAGAGAGAGAAGAAAGCTCATATTCCCTATATTGAACACTAACAGACTTACTCGTATCAAGCGACAATTTGATGAATGTGTTGAACAGTGTCCTAGAAATAACCAAGCCTTCCAATTTAGAGTATCTTAATCCAAGTGTCCTTCAGTTTGTTTTCTAATTTGATTAATTCTGATCGCTGGGCTTTGTGAATATGTGATAATTGCAGAAGCTATATGAGTTGGGAGCCCGGAGAGTCCTGGTTACTGGAACTGGACCACTGGGCTGTGTTCCAGCTGAGTTAGCCATGAGTAGCTCAAATGGACAATGTGCTGAGGAGCCCCAACGAGCTGCAGCAATATTCAACCCACAGCTCATTGAAATGGCTCAAGGTCTCAACAGTGAGCTAGGATCCAACATTTTCATTACTGCTAATGCATTTGAAATGCACATGGACTTCATCACCGATCCCCAACTTTACGGTTTGTAAACACACATAAGCGGTCCTGAATTCCATCAACGTCCTAAAAAGCTGTTATCCTAACTTGACTCTTTGGTGGCTCAAACAGGTTTTGTGACGTCCAAGGTCGCATGTTGCGGTCAAGGACCCTTCAACGGGCTTGGGTTCTGCACCTTGGCATCTAACCTATGCCCAAACAGAAACATCTACGCATTTTGGGATCCATACCATCCAACGGAACGGGCAAACAGGCTCATCGTTCAACAGATTATGTCTGGGTCTAGCAAGTACATGAATCCCATGAACCTAAGCACCATCATGGAAATGGATTCCAGGACCTAATCTATATAACCCTCCAAAAGTATGGATACTTCCCATCATAGTTCCTTTTATATACTACTTTTTTCAGTTTCTGCTGTCGGTTCAGATTCATCTTCATGTGTTAAGGTTAATAAATTTAAGCATATAAATCTAGGGTCATATGTATTAAATAGTATATTATGTGATGGTCTTGTCCTATAGTATGTCTGCCAATTGTTTCAGATCGAGCACTTTTGTGGTAATGATATCTCTATAATGATCATAGAACATTCCCAGTTCAAATGTAAAAGCACGCCAGTATGAAAGCTTCTTTTGGGAGTGCGGACCACTGCAGCTGTATGCCTTCTTCTTATAGCTTACTTCAAACATTTCTTTGTAAGCTTCATAGGGGAAACTTATAAGCTTCAATTAGAATCTCAAAATTTAAGAGGAAAGGGTACAAAAAGGAAATAAAGAGAAAAATATTTATGGTCAAATTTTTTTTTATCATCTCTTTCAATAAGAATGAATGAGGTTACAGTCCGAATTTTTTTTTTCGTCTTCTGTTTCTTCCCCTACTAGTTTCTGAGATCTGAACCTATTATAAGTTACACAAGAAACAAAAATTTTCACTACTCATAACTCACAAGCTAACCAAATGAAACCTTGAGGATTGAGGTCCAATGTCAAAGCAAAGTGTTCCAAAGTAACTTCAAAATAAGATAACTACAATAGATCTGTAACAGGTTCTTGACACCAGAGATTCAAGAACTGTGAGGATGGTGTTTACTAGTGTGTATGAACCAAATTGCAGAAGGGAAAGGAGAACTTTTGGGATGAGCTTAGGGCAATAAGAGGTTTATGGAGTGGGTGCGTAGGTGGGGATTTCAACATGATAAGATTTCGTGGGGAGCGCAGTAGGGGAGGAGGGCTAACTTCAGTAATGAGGAGATTTTCAGAGTGTGTTAGAGGAGTTAGAGCTAAGGGACATTCCTCTGCAGGGGGGTCCCTTCACTTGGGGGGGGTGGAATGAATAACCAATCCCATTTTAGACTTGACCGGTTTTTAGTAATAGATAATTGGGACAGTCTGTTTAATGGGATTGTGCAATTTGTTTTGCCTAGACCGATTTCTGATCATTTCGCCATTTTGCTCTATGGGAGAGGCCTTAGGAGGGGACCCTCTTCTTTCAAATTTGAAAACATGTGGTTGAAGGAGGAGGGGTTCAAAGATCCGGTTAAGAATTGGTGGGTGAGCTTTAATTTTAACGGGGCTTTTAACTTTGTTTTAGATGTAAAATTGAGAGCCTTAAAAGCAATCTTGAAGACTTGGAATAAAGAAGTGTTTGGTTTTATTGAGGCTAGAAAGGGAAAAGCTCTTAGTTAAGTTGTGTATTGGGATGAGAATGAGAAGGGTTAAGCCTTTAATCTAGAAGAGTCTAAAGCCAGAAAGAAGGCAAGGGAGACTTATAAGAAGTGGATGCTAAGGGAGGAAATCTCTTAGAGACAAAAATCAAGGGAAGTGTGGTTAAAGAAGGGGGATTACAACACCAGATTCTTCCACATGATGATGAATGCACACAGTAGAAGAAACTGGTTAACCAAGATGAAAGTGAATGGTTGTTGGCATACCGAGGAGAATGAATTAAAAGCTAGTGTGGTTGGAGCGTCTTATAACCTCTTGTCAAAAGAAAAGGGCAGTATTGATAGGTTGTCTTTTGAGGGGTTAGATAGCAGTGAGGTTGAGAAGTTGAAGCTTACTTTTTTGGAAGAAGAGGTATTTGTCGCTCTCTTTACTTTGGACAAGGACAAAGCTCCAGGTTTAGATGGTTACACTATGGCGTTTTGGTTTTTTTGTTAGGATGTTGTGAAGGTAGAGGTGTTAGGTTTTTTTAGGGATTTCCATGAGGGGGAGGGGGGTGTGCGTAGATTTTTCAAGTCTTTGAATGCTACTCTTTTGGCTCTTGTTCCAAGGAATTGAGGTGTAGAAGACCTGAAAGATTTTAGACCAATTAGCCTTGTGGGCAACCTCTATAAATTGTTGGCTAAGGTGTTGGCTAATAGACTTAAAAATGTCATAGTTACGGAGGCCCAAAATGTTTTTGTGAAGGGTAGACAGATTTTAGATATAGTTTTAATTACAAATGAGGTTGTGGACTTAAGATTGAAAAACAATGACGTTGGTGTTTTGTACAAGTTGGATATTGAGAAGGCGTATGATCATGTGAATTGAAAGTTAGTAGTGCTAAGAAAGATGGGCTCTGGGGAGAGATGGATTAAATGGGTAGATCGGTGCATCTCTATAATGAAGTTCTCCATTTTAGTGAATGGATCCCTTTCTAGTTTTTTTTTTCCAAAGTTCAAGGAGATTGATATAGAGAGATCCCCTCTCCCTTTATTTATTTGTGATTGTCATTGAGGTGTTTAGTTGTCTCTTGAAGAGGGCGAACAATGGGGTCTACTTGTTTGGTTGACAAATGAGAGGTAAGGGTGGTAATGGGATTCTAATCTCACATTTATTATTTGTCAATGATACTTTGGTGTTTTGTCAGGTGTCGCAAGACCAGATGACCTATCTGAGTCGGCTTCTTATGTGGTTTGAGGCTTATTCGGGTTTGAGAATCAAATTAGAGAAAAGTGAGCTAATTTTGGTAGGTAGGTTGGATAATATTAATGACTTGGCCTTGGAGTTGGGGTGTAAAGTGGGTGGTCTCCTTTCCAGCTATTTGAGTCTTCCTTTGAGTGCTCCCTTCAAATCTGTGGCGATTTGGGATGGTGTTGAAGAGAGATTTCAAAAAAGGCTAGCCATGTGGAAAAGGTAATACATCTCAAAGGGAGGGAGGCTCACTTTAATTCGGAGCATTCTGTCTGGCATGCTAATCTATTTCATGTCTCTCTTTTGCATGCCAAGACAAGTGAAGTTGAGGTTGGAAAAGATTCAGAGGGATTTTCTTTGGGGTGGAGGGGCTCTTATGCAAAAACCGCTTCTAGTAAGGTGAAAAATGGTTTGTTTGGAGAAAAGGAAAGGAGGATTGGGTGTGAGGAATCTCTCTACGATGAATAAAGCCCTCTTGTGCAAGTGGAGTTGGTGATATGCCAATGAAAGAGAGACCCTTTGGAAGCAAGTTGTCAATAAAAAATATGGAGATGTTGGGGGGTGACGTTCTCGCAAGGTGAGTGAGAGGTTTGGTGAGGTTGTGGAAAGCTATTGGGAAGGAATGGGATATTTTGAGTAGGAGGTTGGCCTTCCAAGTAGGTAATGGGCAAATAGTGAGATTCTGCAGGGACAAAGGATGTGGAGTGGGCCATTATTTGAGTTCTTCTCTTCCTTATTTGCCCTCTCTTTAACCAACGAAGCTTGGGTGGCGAATGTTTGGAACCCTGAAGGTGAAGAGGGTGGATGGATCTTTTTTTTTTTTCTCTCTAGGACCTTTAATGATTGGGAGTTAGATTTGATGGAACGTTTTTTTGCAAAAGATTCAAGCGATTAAGATGCTTAGGGATGTGAATGATAGAGTGATTTGGACAGCTTCGAGGTATGAGAATTTTTCGATCAAATCTCTTTATTCTATTTTGGAGCCCGGTGATTCTCATTTGTTCCCTAGTAGTAGCATCTGGAGATTGTGGTGTGCCACCTAAAGTGGCTTTCTTCTCTTGGAAGGCATCTTAGGGGGAAGTCTTAACTTTGGACCAGATTCAGAGGAGGGGGTACTATTTGACAAATAGATGTTTCATTTGCTTCTCTAAAATAGAGATGACTAATCACCTTCTTCTTCACAATGTAAAGGTTCAGGTTCTTTGGAATATGTTTTTTTTTTCCCCTCTTTGGTGTGTCTTGGATTTTCTCATGTTCAGTGAAGGAAACTCTTCTTGGGTGGTATGGGTCTTTCGTGGGTAAAGCTTGTAAAAAGGCTTGACAAACGACCTATTTATTTATATTTTGGACAGTGTGGAAAGAAAGGAACTTGTTAGCATTTGACAAAAAGGAGTTATCGATCCAAAGATTAAAAAATTCTTTTGTATGAAATTTGTGGTCTTGGTCTAGGGTATCTGTAGATATGAACTCTTTTTCTCTTGTTAACTTCATTGATTAGTTAGACTCAAAGTAAAGGCAGGTGATGTTTTTTTGTTTCTTTCCCTCCCTCTCTGAGATGAGCCTTTAAGTTATTTATGTATACTTTGAGGGTGTTGTTTTTGGTGTCTCCTCTTTTCTATATATACTACTTTTCTTTACCTATCAAAAAATAAAATAAAATGGTCACGACACTTTCTAAATAACCCTAAATTATGTTGGGACTTCAATCCAATATTTTTAGTTTTCTTAACCTGAGAGCAAAACCCAATAATAAGAGAAGAAAAAAAAACTATTCTGGATAGTATAGTTCAAGTTTTGGGATGGATGCAACCTCAAACGAAGAGCACCCGAGTTATAGAGTTTTGGGGTAACAGTAGTTTGAGGAGAAGCCCCAGTTTGATGCAGAGTATCAGGTTAATTCCTATAAGTTGTAGTTTGATACAGAGTATGTAATGCATCTCCAGATTTCCCTTCTCCCCTTCTCTGCTTCCAAGTTTTAGAATCCTTAAAACTGATACCTAAAGTGCTCTCTAACCTGGTTGCCGTTCACATTTAAAAGCATAGCTTTCAAAGTGTTGAAAACAATGGAATTGTACTGTCTAGATTATTTTTTGTTTGATTTTTTATACCCAACACCAACTGACATTTCATAGTTTCATAGATCAGCTGGATTAATCAACAAATAACCTGCAATAAACACCAACTTGGCAACCCATTCTCAAGTGCCTCTACGTGGTTGGTCACATGGAGAAATGTGATGATGAGAAACTAAAAGCTGATAACAACAACATGAACCTAAACCTCAATCTGGGTCGACCTAGCTTTGAGAAGGCATTTGCAGTGACACACATAGTTCAAATTAGAGCAATTCTGAATCAAGAACACCCAACAGCCAATTTCAAGAGCTCAATGACAGAATTTTCCTCAAGGGTACATATATCGAAACACTTATACACTACTCATTCCATTGAGAAATCACGCATTTATCCTACGAAAGGGCACCTTGGGATATTCGCACTCCTAAAAGAATCCAGACCTCTAACTTGCAAACTAGAACTTCTATATACAGCATCACAAACCATGTCAGCTCATTGGTTATAGCAGGCTTGCTTTGGAAATATAAACTAAGTTATTAAGCAAGAGAAGCAATGGTTATCCCCATTAATAGTCCTCATATATTCATCTATTACACTTTTCCAGAAACGAATTCTGTAAATAAAGGATGGAGGAGTGGAGGAATTGTTCTAAGATGTCATTTCATGATCAGAAAATAGAGGTGGTACATCATTCTCTGGGATGACTGGGGGAGAAGACAGGCTTGTCTGGATGGGAGGAATGGTGATTCCTTGTAACCAAAGGGATGCAAGAGTACCCCACAAGGGGGGCATGGGAAAGAGCATGTTTCTAAGACTCCTAACCTTAGACCAGCTCATGAACAGATGGGTCCTTGGCAAACAGGTGTATTGTATGCAAGAATAATGAGACAGGAAACCACATTTTCATCCATCTCAAAATCCAGTTGGTTTGGCATCACTACTTGCTTTAAGGAGATACTGATAGTTTGGTTTTTGCTGGGGCATGAGCAAGCTGCAAAAGAAGGGGAGGATGATTCCCCCTTTGTTTCTTTCTTTGGAAAGATTCCATAAATAAAGGAAGCTTCGATAAGCATACTAACTATGAGTGACATGAGCCGAGAGAGGATTTTCCAGGCAAAATAGCATTAGCATAAATATTGCAAAAATCCATTCCCTTAGGAAGCACATTAATGGGTTGTGAAGAAATCTTATGCTTGCTACACAAGAAGGTCGGGCAGGGACTCACAGACCATCTTGGCAGTCTATTTATGAGTTATGACTTCCACGGGACCCAAATATCGAACTTACATCTTTTTTTCTTTCTTTTTTTTCTTTTTGTTTTCTTTTTATTGATGAATAAAAAATGATGACTACCGTTAATTTTGTTAGCCAACCACAAAAAGCACTACACCATGTTTGGCTCCAGAAAGGTAATAAGAAAAATAAATGTTTTAAAAAATAATTTTCTAATCTTTGAAAAATAAAAAAAAACATATATATGATTAAAATTAATTATAAATTTATGTATTTTAAAATTATTTAATCTTCATATAAAAAAATAAAAATAAATAAAAATAATTTGAATTAACAAATAAAAATAATTTAGTGATTTTAAATTTATTTTTTATTTTTCTACTTTTCATCTCTATTTCATTTCCCTGACATTTTACATCAAATCTTCCAACAACCAAAGTCTTAAGAGTTTACAGAACAAAAGCTTATCAACCATTGTAAGCACCCCAAAGCTTTCAACAGTTTTCTCTCATTCTGTAACTGTTATGGTACCTAGAACTGCAAAATAAGATATTTCAGACTCCATTGAGTCAGGCAGATGTATTTTTTCATTAGGTATTTTCTTATAACCCAAAAAAACCTTTTGGTATTTTAGTGGACAACTTCAATTGTTTTAACAATCGCCATTTCTAATTTCTGAAGAACAAAATCGTCTCCATTAAAGAATTTCAGGCTTTGTACTCAGAGCCTTTTGATAAATGAATATTTGGGAGTCAAAACAAGGTTGCTTGGTTTGCTTGTGACAAAACATAGCATTTTCCCCTGACCCTTTGTCAAATGAATCACATAGTATGGGAAATCAACAAGATGTTATCTGAATTGTAACATCAGTAGGAGCCAGCTCTTCCTTAGTCATGGAAATCAGGTCACAGGAAGTTGTAAAGAAATTGGGAATAAAAGTGGGTAAAACAACCACAATAAACATATTCAGGAAACAAAAACAGTTTCAAGAAGTAAATCTTATTCAGGTAGATGTTTTTTTTCCCTGTTAAGGAGGAACCCAAGAGACCGCTTGAGGTTTGCACAGGATGAATATCGTCAGCAATAAACTAAAAGCACTCCATATTCATTCTCCACAAAGCAGCATGTGGTAGAACACTATCTCTCACCAGACTTCAGGACGGAGCTCACCAGTTGCTGGGGGCATCCATCTCCCAGAGTTGTAGACACTTTCGCCAACTTTCCAACCGGGCACATTCTTCATTATTCTTGCCTCTTCCTCCAGATACTTCTTCCACTCTTTAACAAATCTAAAATGAAATAAACAGAGAAACCAGAGACAATGTTTAAAATGGTAAGAACAAAAAAATGAAGGGGAAAAAGTTTGACGGAAGATAGCTACCACCTTTCATCCTCTTCTGCTTGAAGCACAGGTAGAATGGCGCTGCGGGCAGCAAATTTCTCTTCTTTGAGCATCCTGTGGAACAAACCACAATGCAGTTATTGTTGAGAGGAATACTGCCTCTTTCATGAGTAAACATGTCATGAAACACCATTTGAGGGGGGAAATAAGCAGAAAGGCCCATCATAGGGCAAAGGGAGTCAAATTATAGTTGTCCAATGAAGCCAAAAGTCCTGAGTTGGAATGTGAGGGGAGCAAACGATAGCTCCAAAAGGAAAATTATTAAGGCTTTTATAAGGAACCAGAGGGTGGATTTACTTTGTATTCAGGAGACAAAAATTCAACCTATGTCGGAGGGTCTTGTGAGAAGTTTAGGCTCTAGGAGATTTTTAGAATGGAGAGCTCTGGATGCGGAGGGGGCTGCGGGAGGTATTCTGATTTGCTAGGACAAGAGGTCTCTGGACATTCTGGATTGGGAGGAGGGTCATTTCACTCTATCCTGCAAATTTAGGAATGTAGAAAATGGGGCTGTTTGGGTGTTCACGGGAGTTTATGGCCCGTTCACCAAATTGGAAAGGGATGATCTGTGGGAAGAATTTGGGGCGATTAGAGGCCTTTGGGAAGACCCCTAGTGCCTAGGGGGGGATTTTAACATTACCCTCCTCCAAAGGGAAAGGAGCAGTCATAGGAGAATAAATTCAACGATGAGGAGATTTGCTGAGATTGTTGATGATCTAAGGCTGGTGGATCTTCCTTTATAGGGGGGAGAGTTCACCTAGAATGGGGGCCACAATAACCAGGCATGGGCTAGATTGGATAGATTTCTTGTGTCCCCTAGTTGGTTAGACCAATTTAGTGGGGTTACCCAAAGTAGGCTGCCTCGGCCGATTTCTGATCACTTCCCAATCATTCTAGTGGGGGGTGGGATAAGAAGAGGCTCTTCTCCATTTAGGTTCGAAAATATGTGGCTTAAGGTTGAGGGATTCAAAGACCTTATTCGAAACTGGTGGCGGGGGATCGAAGTCAGAGGCAGTGCTAGCTTTAAATTGGCTGCTAAGACGAAGGAAATCAAACAGAAGTTGAAAGTATGGAATAGAGAAGTATTTGGGAGGCTAGACTGCAACAAACCGGGTGGAAAGGTGAGAGAAGGCTGACTGTGGAGGAAACATAGTTAAAAAAAGAAGCAAAAGAAAATTATAAAAAGTGGGTGCTTCTGGAGGAAACTCATTGGAGACAACTTTCAAGGGAGATCTGGCTAAGGGAGGGGGACAGAAACACGGGCTTTTTCCATCGTATGGCAAGTGCTCATCGTAGAAACAATTCATTGGACAGAGTTAAGATCAATGGGGAGTGGCTTTCAGAGGAGTAGGAGGTGAGGGAAGGAATTGCTAACGTTTTCCAGCAGCTGCTTTCAGAAGATACGGGGTGGAAGGCGGATATTGGGAGGCTTCAGCTTGATCAAATTAGTCAGCAAGAAGCGGAGAATCTGGAGAGCCCTTTCACAGAGACTGAGGTTCATAAGGCTTTGATGGAGATGAATGGGGACAAAGCCCTTGGTCTAGATGGCTTTACTGCGGCCTTTTGGCAAAGCTGTTGGGACTTTGCTAAAGAGGAGATCCTGGAAATGTTTAAGGAGTTCCACGAGAATAGCTCTTTCCTTAAGAGCCTCAATAATACTTTTCTGGTCTTGATTCCTAAGAAAAGTGGGGCTAAGGATCTTGGAGATTTTAGATCTATTAGCCTTTTGGGGGGGCTTTATAAGTTGTTGCCTAAAGTGCTAGCTAACAGGCTTAAGAAAGTTGTTGGAAAGGTGGTCTCCACTGCCCAGAATGCCTTTGACGGGAAGACAAATTCTTGATGCATCCTTAATTGCAAATGAGGTGATAGACTCGTGGCAGAAAAGAAAAGAGAAGGGACTTATCTGCAAATTGGACATAGAAAAAGCTTATGACAGCATCAATTGGAAGTTTTTGTTGAAGGTCTTGCAAAAATTGGGCTTTGGGTCTAAGTGGTTGAGGTGGATGTGGAGTTGCTTGTCTTCAGCCAAATTCTCAGTTCTGGTTAATGGGGTGCTTGCTGGCTTTTTCCCTAGTACTAAGGAGCTTAGAGAAGGAGATCCCCTATCTCCCTATCTCTTTGTTATGGGAATGGAAGTGTTGGATGTTCTCATTAGGAAAGCTGTGGAGGGGGGATTCTTATCAGGGTGTAGCATTCGGGGTGGTAGTAGATCCTCTTTGAACATCTCCCATTTATTTTTTGCTGATGACACAATTGTGTTCATTGAGGCAAGCAAGGAGCATCTAACTCACCTAAGTTGGATTCTTCTCTAGTTTGAAGCTGCTTCAGGTCTAAGGATTAACTTAGCCAAAAGTGAAATTATTCCAGTTGGAGAGGTAGAGGAGATTGAAGAGTTGGCAGTTGAGTTAGGCTGTAGGGTGGGATCCTTGCCCTCTCAGTATTTGGGTCTTCCACTAGGGGCTCATAATAGGGCGCCTTCTACGTGGGATGGGGTGGGAGAGAGAGTAAGGAGGAGACTCGCGCTTTGGAAACGGCAATATATTTCCAAAGGGGGAAGAATCATACTCATAAAAAACACTTTGGCTAGCATGCCAATTTATCAAATGTCTATTTTCAAAATGCCCAAGATTGTTGCTAGAAGGCTAGAGAAAGTGCAAAGGGACTTCCTGTGGGGAGGGGGAAACATGGAGGGGAAAATTCATCTAGTGAAATGGGAGGTGGTTTGTACAGACAAGAACAAGGGTGGGCTAGGCCTAAGGAAGCTAGCCATGTTGAACAAAGTCTTGCTTAGCAAGTGGATATGGAGGTATGCTTGCGACAAAGATAATCTTTGGAAACAAGTGATCACGACGAAGTATGAGCAAGAGGGTCTTGGATGGAGGTCAAAGAAGGCTAATGGGGCGGTTGGAGTAAGGGTTTGGAAGGAGATCTTGAAAGAATCTGATCGGTGCTGGGATAACATGGTATTTCTAGCTGGGAAGGGCACCAAAATCAGATTTTGGACGGATGTTTGGTGCACTGATAGAGCGCTGTCCCATTGTTTCCCTCACCTCTTCGTCATGGCTGTTCATAAGAATGCAACGGTCGAGGAAATGTGGGACCAAAATTCTGGTCAAGGAGGTTAGAACCTAAATTTTTTGAGGGACTTTAATGATTGGGAGCTGGATATGGTTGGGGATTTGCTACATGTTTTGAGGGGTCATAGGCCTTCTTTGGAGGAAGACTCAGTTCTTTGGAGGCGAGGAAGAAATGGTCAGTTCAGGGTCAAGGAAGCTTATAGTTTGCTGGCCAATCCTAATGACACCGGTTTTCCTTCAAGATGTATTTGGGTGGATAGGGTGCCAACTAAAGTCGCTTTCTTCGCTTTGGAGGCGACGTGGGGGAAGGTGCTTACTCTAAATAGGCTCCAAAGAAGAGGGTTGCAACTTTCTAATTGCTGTTTTTTGTGTGGTTGTGAAGAAAAAAATGTAAATCATATTCTTATACACTGTATAGTGGTTAGAGCTTTGTGGGATATCGTCCTTGGGTTTGTAGATGTTAAATGGGTCTTTCCAGAAACTGTAAAGGAGGTCTTAACTAGCTGGAGGGGCCCCTTTGTGGGGAAGAAAAGGAAAAAGGTTTGGAAATCTATCCCGTTGTGTATTTTTTGGACGGTATGAAATGATAGGAATAGATTAGCTTTTAGGGGGGGTGTGTTGAATATCCAGAAACTAAAGAATTTTTTTGTTTGTAATTTGTGGAGTTGGGCCAAATTGTATTCAGGTGAGGAGTCTCTCTCCCTTATAGGCTTTTTGGAGTGGGTAGCATCCACTTAAGGGGAGGTGAATCATTTCTGTTTTTGTTGTTTTTTTTAAGCCTTAGCCGCCTTGTATACCCCCTGTATGTTTTGTGGCTTTTTACCTCTTTCTTAATGCATTTCTTATTTACTTATCAAAAAAAAAAAAAAAATTATTTCTCAACCAAGAAACTTGCAGCCTAGCAGAAATCCAAACTCAGCAACTAGATATAGTGATAAACTACCAGGAAGTTAGTCCAAAGAAATCAAGTCCATAGACCCAAGGAACTGAGCCTTTTAGAAGCATTATCACTAAAACGAATTATGCAAGCTCGGGGGTTCACTCAATAGGTCTAAGCACTTCAAACCGTGAGAGGCCATACCTAGATGTTTTAGACTCAACTTTATGCAGAACCTGGAAGAACCAGTGAAGAAAATTGAAAGAAAATTTCCAGTGTTTCAACAATGATGACAAACATGGGATTTGAAAAGTGTTCAAAGCGGATAACATGTATTGCATGGAAACCAAACTGGTTCACTGGAAAAACAAGAAAATTGGGATACCAAAAGGGAAGACAAGAGTACAAAAGAAATTCATAAACGAGACATAACTTTGAAGGGGAAAATCACTAATTCTTTTAGGCTATGTTTGGTTTCAAAAAAGTGTCAAGAAAAATTATTTTCTCATGCTTGGTTTGACTATGAAAAATACCAAGAATAAAATAAAATATAATCAAAATTAATTAGAAACTTATGTATTTTAAAATTATTTAATCCTTATAAAGAAGAGTTAAAATAAATACAATGAGTTTAAAATAGTGTACAAAATAATTTACTGGATTTAAATGTATTTCTTATTTTCCTTCACTTTTCCTTCCTTCTATTTTTCTCTCAATTTTCTTTCCCTCAAATTTTTTGAGAATCAAACATAGTCTTAGCAAAAATTTCATGAATTTCTAGTGAAACATTGAATTAAACATGACAAGGTCATTCTTATGAGAAAAATGATAAGCTCATACTATCTTCACTTCCAAAAAGCAAAGCATACATTTCAACCAATTTAGGATGAATAGCGATACATCAATGACAAAAATGATAAGCTTGTACTATCTTCACTTCCAAAAAGCTAAGCAGATTTCATTTCAACCCATTTAGGATGAATAGTGATGCATCAAACCCATATAAACAATAGGTTTCAGTATTTCATTGACTATCAACTCAGCATTGATCCACAAGTGCACCTTTCATAGTACCAAACATAAGAAAATAATTTGCCTTAACATTTATTTTGTTTTTTACTTTGTACTTTCCTGGAACCAAACATAGCATTTAGTTTCAAGAAAAAACATCATTGGAAAAGCCACCAAACCACAACCAATCCATTCACACATCCCTCCTCAAAGGAAAAGAATGTCCTTACTCAACTTCCCAACTAAACCATGTGATACCTCACGCAATACCTCCTTCCTCGTTTCAACACATAAATTTCTTTGACATTACTAATGAATGTAATAATTACAGGAGTGTAACTTGAATGGATTCTTCTCTAGAATTGTGTTCAAAACACATCTAAAATTACCTAGAAATGCTGCTTCTTATTCGATTTTGATAGTGCACTCCGTAAAATCGGTCCCCTTTTTTGCTAGAGAACTCATATAACAGACATTCAATATAATTCTTCCACATCGCAACTTCCCTAAGAATTCCATTACTGAACATTCCCAAAATTTCCCCACATTTCAAAGCCCTAAATTTAGAAATCCACACATAAAGAACCATATCCTCGCAATCCGCCTAATCCAATCACATACATCGCCAATCATAACAACACAAAATCTAAGATTCAAACTATCAATTTCTTCCATTTCACTTTCTCAGCAACCAAACAGATGACGAAACAAACAGCAAAGAAATAAAAGTAGAATTTTACCTCCGGATCTTGTTGCCTTGGCCGACCTGGTACATGCCCCAAGAGAAAGCACCAACGGCGGCTAGAAAGATGGCCATGGCACTGGGACCTTTGGTCGGAATCCGGCGAGCGTACCTGACTGGCGCGAAGCCTCCGGGAGGGGGTCCGTCTTGAAGGATCGGCATGTCCTTGACGCTGACCATGCCAGGCTTCTTCCTTATCATTGCCTCCGTCATCTTCTCCGGCGATTCTCTGAATCTCTCTACTTTCTCTCTCTAAAACAACGGCAGTTGTAGTCACTCGATCCGCTCCTTCCCTTCTCTCTCTAGAAATGCTCTTTAGGACTTCTCAGAGGCGGATGGCCCGGCCCAGTGGTCCACGAACCCACGACCCGATCAATTCAACGACTCGAATTCCTTGAGTCGGCCGGCCCCGGCCAGTGTACGTGTCCGGCTTAACCATGATACATAAATTAATTTTCATTTCCCTTACAATAAAAATGGAAAAAGTGGGATATTTACTGAAATGAAAATATATAAAAAAACATTTTAAAATTTTTAAATTAATATTATCTTCGTCTATTTAAAATACATGCACTTTTTAACGAGTTATGTCATTATTCCTAAAAATACATCATTCAAATCAATTTACAACTAAACTATTTTATATTGATGTTTACTTTCCTTTTAGATATTTTATTAATATTATATTTATTATTATTATTATTATTTTATTATTTGTGATTTTTTTTGAAAAAAATATTATTTAAATAGGATTAATATTTTTTATTTTCTAAAATTTTAAGAGAAAATATTATCAAACAAATCCTATTTAATCATAATTACTCATTCAAAAAGTAATAAGGTTGTTATTAAATAATAAATAATAAATTTAATAATATGTAATTATTTTAATTATGATTAATTTATTTAATATAAAAATAATTATTTATTTATTTATTTATATATTATATATCAAAGTACAACCATATTGTAAAATATTTTATATTTGAAAAAAATCTTACAATAAATTTTAATCTCTATTATATGAAACAATTATTAATATTATATAATAAATATAAATTTATTATTGGTTTATTTATTATCAATAATATGAATTTATTTTTAACTTATTCATACTAGAATAAACTTTAAAAAAAAAATTCTTACTTTATAATGTTTCTAGAGAAAAAAATTCTCAAATAATAAAATATCTAAAAGAAATGAAAACATCTACAAGAAGAGTCTAATTATCAATTGATTTGGATGACATCACAAGTAAAAGAACATTTTTTTATAATAATTAGATGATTCATTAATAAGCGCATGTATTTTAAATTATTTTTAAGTAGATGAAGATAATACTAATTAAAAAAATTTGATGTTCTTTTTTCCATATATTTTCGTATTAGTGAATCAAATTCCACTTTTTCCTATAAAAAATTTAACACGAAGATTTTAAATTTAAAAAGAAAATTATATTATATTAAAAATAAATATATTTTATAGATATATTGGCTTCCAATTGGGCTGCACTTGGTAGGCCAACCAAAGCCCAAGCCCAACACCCAGTTTTGAATTTTTTATTTTTTATTTTTTCTTCGTTTTTATTTTTTTTTAATTCTTGATAATTATATATATATATATATATATATATTTTCAAAAAAGAATTGTTAAAATATCTAAAAGAGGAAACATCTACATGAAAAGTCTAATTATCAATTGATTTGGATGACATTACAAGTAAAAGGACATTTTTTTATAATAATTAGATGATTCATTAATAAGCGCATGTATTTTAAATTATTTTTAAGTAGATGAAGATAATACTAATTAAAAAAATTTGATGTTATTTTTTCCATATATTTTCGTATTAGTGAATCAAATTCTACTTTTCCTATAAAAAATTTAACACGAAGATTTTAAATTTAAAAAGAAAATTATATTATATTAAAAATAAATATATTTTATAGATATATTGGCTTCCAATTGGGCTGCACTTGGTAGGCCAACCAAAGCCCAAGCCCAACAATTCTTTTTTGAAAATATATATATATATATATATATATATATATATATATATATATATTTTCAAAAAAGAATTGTTACAAGACTTCCCCGTTTTGCTGCAATATGTTTTGGCGTGAATAGTATTTTATGGTAAAAGAATTGACTTTGCAATGATTTTATTTTTAACAATAAAAAGTTCTTTTAGGGATGAAGTTTATATTTACGATAAAGAATCATGTTTAGCCATGTAATATATTTAAGACAAATAAATTTTCATAATATTTTAATATAAATCTTATATTTATAATTAAATAAATAAATTTAATCACAACATCAATTTAGGTAAATAGTTTCTATAAAATCTTGTTACCAATTTTTGTTCATGGTAAATAATTTTTACTAGATAAGCATTCAACATATATTCTTTTAATTAATTTATATTTCATAATTGTAAATTCAGTATTGTAAAAAATAAATAAATAATTTTTATATTTATAAATTTAAATTCAACATGGTAAAAAATAAATAGTTTTAATGCAATAAATAAATTTTATTTATTATAGGGTAGCTATAGTCATACACAAAGTTAATATCCATAAATGATATATATTTTGAAATTAATGTGTGTCATTTAATTTATTACTAAAAGAAAAAAATTATTTGATGAGTACGAAAGCAAAAATGGCGTAGGCCCACTTGGATTAAGGGAGAAATTGGAAACATATGTCACAAAATTTTATTCATGGCTAATAACTTTTATTAGATAAACATTCAACAAATTTGGGGGAATGTTTGTGAGACCCCCTTGGCAAGGTCGTCCTGTAATCCTCCACTCTCCCATGGTCGTTTGGGTAGGCAAGCCGTATGGAAAACCGCCTTCAACCGTATGGTCCAACAACCCTAAGGCCGAGTGATTGATATGTTTCAAAGTAGGTCAAACGGACAAATCCTACACGAGTACAATAAGATTGAAGTTCGACTGTCTTTCACGCATTTACCCACCCATAAATGCGTAGATTATGCGGTAGACATGCTCCATATTAAATATAGTCGTTACTGGAAAATATTTCATCCTTAGCAGCTCATCATGGCAAGACAACCATTATACATCAACAATCAATGCTATAATATTACACAATTAAGGTGCTATTAAGACACCTAGAAAGGCGTTACATTGCAATACGTATAAATAACCATGTAGACTCTGCAAATGGTATGCGCTTTCTTTCTAACAAATTCTCTTACTTGTTTAAGCCGCTTATTGACTTTATCATCAGAGGGGCGTGCCTGAACAAACAATTCGGACAACCTTTTGTGCAAATACTATAGTCATCTACATCTCAAGTGACTTAGATGGAATTGTTGGTCATACCATTCATCTAGCTCTTGGTAGCTAGACGAAACCACCCATTTGGATTGTGGAACAACAATGTTGACCCATAACATATTAAAATTTTGTGATATTGAAATATGCAAATGAAGATGTTAATGGAATTGATTTATATGAAATTCAAGATTATGAAGTCATTGATGTAAATGTCAACTATGATGATCAAGATGTAGATCTCTTGCATTTGGGGGACGTTGATCCACAATACCTTAATGTTATTGCAATTCATCAAACATACAATGATGTAATTAATGATGATAAGGATGAGAATGAGGATGACACATTGATTAGTTACTACGATGAGGCAAAAAAAAAAAAAAACACAATCTATGATAGTGATGTAGATTAAATAATATACTTTATTTGCATCTATAGTAGATACTTTCATTACATGTAAAGTACTAACCTCTTGTATATCAATATGGGTGGACCTAAATGCACCAAATGATACACTCCATTTACACTTAGGCCTATGCTCACACCTATGTCAATGACATCTCCTACTCTTGACGCCTTTAATACTTGTATGATTCACAATTTCTATTTTTTTATCATATATAATATCACTTTTACATACCTAGCTTGAATTTTGATTTCTTGATTGCAACTACTAACTTATATTTTTTTATCTTCTAATATGTCCCGAAAGGGGTGAGGTATGACACATAGGCTTACCCTAACAATGTGTATGCGGTAAGGTGGTCCTTCTCCTCTTATTAATTTCCCAAAGGGGAAAAAAATGACATGTGGATGAGTAGGCAATGATCTTTAGGATAGAGGTTAGTGTCTTATATCATACATATGCTCCTATGACATGCTGGAGCTAGTTGCAAGTTGATTTAGCAAATCGATTTAGGAATTAGAAGTATTGTATGCATCAAAACTTCAATTCATTCAATGATGATATTGACAAGACATGAAGACACTCATACCTTGGTGTTAATTAGGAAGATTTGCTTATTGTATGTGTTAAGTTCCTAAGTGAGGCATTTTAGGTGTGAAATTAATTACTATTTACACTACAAATGTTGCATAAAATAATTTGCATATGGTATATTACATTTTCTCATGTTTATTTGTAGAAAATGAGTAATATTAATAAAAATAATAATAGGAAACGCCTCCTTACTAATCATTGTGTTGGATCTAAGCCATTTATTAGGCTTTGACATGAGTTGATTGGTTTTCTTTTTCTTTATCTTTATACATACATACATACATACATATATATACATATTGTTTATATCTACATTCACTTTATAA
>JBAPGN010000167.1:0-33664 GCA_037355405.1 Vitis amurensis
AGCAACTTTCAAGCCCAACAAGCGGCCCTAAAGATGAGCCTAAAAAAGCAAAAAAGAATTGGACCCATATGCAATCCCATTACAACATACCCTCTATGCAGCTTTGCTTCAAACAACCATATCTCCGTCATTTCAACTCCGAATCGTGAACCGGTTATGGCATTCGATTCCTGACTTCCTAAGCTTTCCTCATTGCGCTTTTCTGTCATTGATGCGTCCATGGCTTCCTAACTGATGGTACCGAATCAAGAGAGGAGAATTGTTATCTGACAACAGCTTCAGCTTTAGAGCATAATACTTAATGCAGGAGTTCATAACCGGACCTAGGTTTCTTTCCATATGACCCCTAGATTTGAATGAGAGCCAAGGGTAAAGGAAAACCACAACAAAGGAACATCCCAAAAATACAGCATCACACAAACCCAAGAATCACAAAAATAGGTCCCATCCCATATTGATACGATCAATGAGTTCATGAGTAATATGAAGGAACTTAAGGTGTGGCACTAAGACCAAAAGACATTAATCGCTGAGATGAATCACTAGAGGGCAGCTAAAATGAATAGTAAGCCACACTATACAACCATAAGAAAGAGCAACATGCGTTCATCTAGGTAGAAGCACAAAATCGCAATGCTAGAGGGAGACAATAGAAATGAGCCTATTCTTGCTTCAAATTGAGTAATGGTAGTTTTTTTTCCATTCATACTTTCATTTCGCGTGCATGTGTGTACAAAGTATATAATATGAGGGTTAATCCACCATCTAGGAATGGGAAGCGATGATGCAGAGGGAAAGAATGATATTATAGAAATAAACACTAATATCCCGTAATATCTCAATTTCGCTATATCTCAATATCATATATCCTCAACTTCCTAATATTTAACATTCCTAATTCTCAACACTAAAATAAAAAGGAAAGAATGAATATACGGAAAAGACATTCTCCTAATTAATCTCAACACCCCCTCTAGTTTGCATAGATCTCACACATGCTCAACTTGTCTAATAAAATTGTTGAGAACACTGACATGAGACAGCTTGGGTGAGGATATCGGCCAATTGATCTTCTGTCGAAATCCTTAGGCAATTCCACAATCTTATCATCCAACTTTTCTTAATGAAGAATCTATCCACGCTCGAACATGCTTGTACGATACATGTTGTACTGGATGATAGGCAATGTCACATCGGCTTTATTGTCACAAAACAATCGGTATTGTTGCCTAGATAGGTAACTTAAATCCTGTAAGAGATCCTTAGCATAGTGCCTCACAAGTTCTAAGGGCCATACGCTCTTAAAATTCTGCTCTGCACTTGAACGAGCGACAACATTCTGCTTCTTACTTTCCATGTACAAAGATTCACCCCAACCTTACAAAGGTAAAGGTAAACCAGAGGTAAGATCGCCTATCTCCACTACAGAAGCCAGACCCAGTCAGTCATCAGTATATCTTCTATAGCTCGATGATTACCATTTTAGCGAACAAAATTCCCTTTCCAGAGCATTCTCTTCAATACCTTCAAAATAGCGCATAACTGTATTCATATGTGCTCTCACAGGATATGGCATGTTGACTCACTACACTTAAGCATAAGAAGATCATGGTCGTGTATGAGCTAAGTACCATTAATCTCCCCACAGTCTCTGGTATCCTTCATTATCGATTGATACTTGATTAGGCTTCAACACATGACAATTTCAGACCTTCTTGCTATTGGTGTATTAACAGTTTACANATTGAAAATTGTTGTTCTTACCTTAAAATATCTAAACAAAATGACAGGGCTGAACGTAAGATGAGACACATAGTAGAAACTAGTTTTACACTTTGGGCTACTGTTTCTTTACCATTGAAATTTTGGCTTTATACATTTTGCACTATATAGTTGTTATTAATTACATGCTCACCATAGTACTCCAACTTTAGTCACTCTTTCAAGTTCTCTTTAGAAAACAACTAGATTGTCATCATTTCAAAAATTTGAGTTGTCACTACTATCCCTATATTTTTCCATATAATAAATGTAATTTCCTATATCATCCAGTCCAATGTGTCTTCCTTGGCTATAACCCATTTCACAAAGGTTACTTGTGTTTAGATCATAATTGTAGGTGAGTTATGGGCACATTTGGGTGCAATATATTATATCCTACCTTTTATTGAACTAGAATAGGATATGTGTGATATAAATACCTTGTCCTTCTTGATTACTACTCAAAAAGTGCTATTTGATTAGCCTATAATCAATCCTTTTTACCACTTTTGAGTAGTAGTTTAGGCCTTTTAACTCAATTGGCATGTTAAGGGTCCTTGAAAGCAATTTTATTCATTTTGTGCAAGTTTTGGTGTTTTTGTTAGTATTTTGATCACCAAAGAAAGTCAATACTGAGGAGAGCTATGAGGAATCTTGGGCAAAGCTTAGAAGTCATTTGCCAAGAGTAAATCCGGATTGCAAGGAGAAAAAGCCAAGGGGATCAGCCATGGAGCATATTCTTGATGACAGTCGTAGCAGCCACTTTTGGGGAACTTCCTGAAGTCCAAATGATGCATGCTATATACCATTTCAAAGCTCAGAAGTCAACAATCCAATGCTTCAAAACGGTGTGTGATTTGGAATTGAAATGAGGCAAGTTGCAGCTATTACAAGCAGATCACTCAAAGTGCTGCGAAATCACCCTTTTGTTGCGAAGTGATTTCGCAACACTTTGTAACAGTAGAATGTTTCTCCTTCTGACGATGCCCAATTATGCCGCGAGAGGGAATCTAGGAACCTCAAGATGGAAGCCAAACTTTGCAGTCCTGGTGAAGATAGCTTGGTGTTTGCGAAAATATTTCGCAGCCCTCTTGGGTGTCTTGCGAAATTTCGGCAACAACCATTTTTCCTCCTGCGAAATGCTTCCTGAAGACTTCCGACAGTTGCTACCGACATTGGGAGATATTTTCCATTAGATTTTTGTTGTCTAAATCCCAAAATTCTCCTTGTAAACCTCCAATTACAAGTTTCCTTAGCTTTTAAGTTAGTAAAAAGACTAAATATCTTTGTAATAATTAGTTTTATATTATGTTCATATAAACACCTCTCGGGAGCCTGTTCCAGGAGAGGAGTTCCTTCTGTAAAAGTTTGGTAAGCAAGTAAAGTTCATTTTTCCTTCTACTACCTTACCTTCTCACTTCGTTTTTCTTATTTTATTACTAAGTTATGAATTCTCTGAGGAGTTTTCCCCAGAGAATGAGTAACTAAACCTATAATTCCTTGGAGCTAAGGTAGCCGGGGGAGGTTCCAAGTGCAAGAATGCAGAGCTTTGTGGTTTTAGCTAGTAATGAAAGGAAGTGAAATCCTTTAGTGATTTCAATGTTTTTAGTTAACTTAAAACACCTTGGAGTCACCTGGGCCAACACTTGGTAAGGCAAGTGATTTCCCACCATGGAAATGCACTAGTTTACCCCTTGCGAGCCTCTGGTAGGTGACTTCAGGGTAGGATTTTCTAGAATAGCCAACACTTGATAAGCTTTTGGACTCCTAGGAGACATCCATTAGTTATCCCTTGCGAGCTTTTGACGCGGGTAATCCAAGGTTAAGGATCACTTTGAATGGTTAAGGCTTAGTGAAGAGGTTTGAACCATTGCAAGTTGTATCAGTGAGAGAATTAAAGTGTAAATCAATTGAAGGATGAATCTGTACATCACCGGTTAGAGAATTTGACTATATGTTGAATCTCTAACGGCGAGGAAAGGAACCATCTGACCGGAGCTTTGTCCTTTGCATGAGGAACCACCTCCAGTGTACCTAATTCTTCAAGGAATGTTTTTCTTCCTAAGTTATTCCAAACTTCTGTTAAGTTAATTAGTTTAAGTTCTAAACCATCACCAACCAAGTTTGTGTTTTACTTCTTTTACTAACCTTGAAATGAAACAAAACCAATTCACTTGGAATTGGTATCATTGATTGCTTGTGAATCATTCCCAGTGAACGATCCTAGAGCCACTATACTATAGTAGCTTTTTATTTGCTACCCTAGTGTATGGTGTTAAAGGTATAAATTTTGTTGATCACTCTCTCATCCAAGGAGCACCAGCTGGACATGAATCAGCTGAAACACCAATTGGGCATGAATCACTTCTAATGAACAAACAAGTGGCATAGTGGTTTGGACCCTTTCCCATTTAATGTAATGTACATGCAAATAGTGGACAACTATTTTGTACAAGTTCCCCACAAGATTTATTCAAACAACTGCACCCTTAGCCCTCTTCACTTCTAATTCTGATGTATTTCCTACTAGGAATATGGTTGGACTTTGTCCTAAAAATATTATTTTTTGTGCTTGCCAATATGTAAAAAACCATAGATTACCATTTTCATTATCTGAATGTAGAACTACTCACTCTTTTGCTTTAGTTCATATTGACTTGTGGGGTCTTATTGTTTCCACAATTGGTGCAAGTTATTTTTTACTGTTCATTAATGATTTTTCTTAGTTTTCTTGGCTTTATCCTTTACATACTAAAGATCAGACTTTGGCTATCTTCATTAAGTTCAAAACTTTAATAAAAAATCAATTCAATTCTCATATACATTGTTTACAATATGATAATGGAGGTGAATTCAAAGCATTTGTAGCATTTCTTGTTTTATGTGAGATTGAAAATTGTTGTTCTTACCTTAAAATATCCAAACAAAATGACAGGGCTGAATGTAAGATGAGACAAATAGTAGAAACTAGTTTTACACTCTGGGCTATTGCTTCTTTACCATTGAAATTTTGGCTTTATGCATTTCAAATTTCCATGGTTCTTATTAATCACATGCTTACCATAGTACTCCAACTTTAGTCACCCCTTCAAGTTTTCTTTAGAAAACAACTAAATTATCATCAATTAAAATTTTTTAGATGTCTCTGCTATCCTTATATTCATCCATATAATAAATGTAAACTCCTATATCTTACAGTCCAATGTGTCTTCTTTGGCTATAACACATTTCACAAAGGTTTACTTGTGCTTAGATCACACCTCTAGCTGAGTTATGGGCACATTTGGGTGCAATATATTCTAACATACACATTTCAAAAATCGCGGGTTAATAGGTGGTCAAATGCGCTATAGTACCCCTTAAAAATGCCTTGCAATTTTTATTGTTAAGGGGACTCGAACCCCAAACAAAAGACTTAACTTTTAGCTCAACTTACCACTAGGACAAGTTTGCCCCTTGTTAAATATATTGCACCAAACATATATATTCAAAGTCATCATATAAAAAAATATTAAAAGAACATTTTAGAGAACAAATTAATTATAATTATTTTATAATTAAATGCAAAAAAATATTTTAATTGATTACCAAAAATATAAAAATTATCATGATAATTTTCTTCATAGTGTTTTTAATATCATTAATAGATTAATTAAATATTAAAAAATTGTACATATATCACAATTTATTTTATATCATTTAATACAATTGAATTAAATGGATTATAATTTTAATATTAAATTTATTTTAAAATTAAACATATTATAATCAAATATAATGAATCATATTATACATATATCAAATTCTTTAATAAAACAACTTTAAAATACCTATTATACTTCTAATTACATTTTTATGAGGTTTTTCTTATATATATATATATTTATGAATTTTGATCAATTTTAAGTTTACCGATATTTTTTTCCAAAATATCCGCTCATATATCTTTGATATATCCGATATATTTGCAAAAGTGAAATACCGATATATCCGTGATTATCGATATTTTCATCCTTGTCCCTTCCTAGTCGTCATTTCATAGATTTTGCTAGAGAAGAGGTTTGGGTTTCAACACGAGCTCTAAGTTATATGGTAGTTTGTATTGACTGACACGAGCTTTTGGTCTAAGCATGTCAACTGCGTCTCTCGACTCTACTGATAACACTAAGGATGAGGGGATGAGGAGATGAGGAGGGAGATCTTGATTAGGTTAAATGTAATGATTGAGATGAGCACTATTTTCAGATTTAGTGAGGTTGCTTTTAAGAGTTGAGGACATCATTGTAATCTATGATTTGTCACAAAATTTCCAAATAGGAAGATTTTTTATGTATTAAATTAGAAATTGTGTTCCATTATTGCATTGAATCTAATACATCTTATGTTTTGAGGGTTGTTGTCAGCTTTGAGCTATTAAAGAGCTAAACTCAGGTGAGGTACATATGTGTCAAAAGTACTATAATATGGTAAATGACAATGCTAGTAAATGAAATAGAAATTTAAAGAAACAAAATTTGAAAGAAGGCAAATAATAATAATAATGGTAGGCATTCAAACATCCATATGTGGTTCAAACACTTCGATCCATTGTAGGATGTTTAAACATTGACGACTCCATATTAGTTTTTAAATGTGATTTTAAGGTTTTTTTTTTTTTGGTAAATTTACTTTGCAAAACCCTTCTCTAAATATCAACAAGGGTTTTGATATAAAAATCTTGGATTTTGAAATGAAGATAGGCATGTGATCTCATAGTCAGTGTTCTCCCCCAGCACTCCCAACTATCAAGCTTTTTCAAGAACCTTCTTAAGAGTCCTTTCGGTAAAAAGGCATAGTTTATTGAACTACTAGCCTCAACACAATGTTGAGGTAATCGATTAAGGAGTACAAGGTGTTGTGTGATAGATACAAAAGAAAAATATTATAGGTGCTAACTAGTCTAAGATCCTTGGGAATATGTAAGTCCAAATCAAGTAAAACAATGTATTAGGTTGTTTTTATGGTCAGTTTGACCCAAGGTTTTTTACATCTACCAAATTTCTAAGAGACTTTATAAGTGGTCTTCGCACATATAATTGCTTGTTGTTGATTGCTTTTCTGTTATCTCTTGTTGATTCAAGAGATAAAAATTAAAAATTGGGAAACTTATTGCTTGATTACCTATTCCCCCTCCCTCAAGTAGTTTCGTAATCAAGATCAGACTTACTTAAGTATAATATATAAACTAGCATACAACTCTATGCCTAAAAGTCATTTAATTGAATTACCATTGATGCACTTGATATAAATGTTACTAATAGAACTCTCTAGGAAGACAAATAAAGGTCATTAATTAGTGTATAGTAATATGTATATATATAATATTATAACCTTGGTTCCATCTTAAGTTTGGATCCAATCTATGCTTTCAAATGTGTTATCAAAGCAAGTAATTTGATGTGAGTTGTTTTGAAGCTATAATGGGCCTCATCATTTTCTAGTGAGTACATTCCTACTTTCTTTTCGGCCCTCAATCATGCCCTTGGACTTTCCTTTCTTTCTTATCCATAAGCCCATTCAGTAATTGGAATTCTTGCCCAAGTGCAATTTCAAAGGATGCATTGTGTTTACGTTAGTACGGAGTATGACAAATTTAGGTTATTGTAAACCATGCTTGGAAGAGTTTTGCAAAAGCAAGTTTGAAGCTCAAATATAATTTATTTATTTATTTTTTTAAGGATGTTTGAGAGAATTTTCAAATATAATTATATTATTTCTTAACATGATTAATATGTGTTTTGGAAAAATAGGGAGACATGAGCATTTGAGGATTTGAAAGCATATATTATACTTGATTAATTTTTTTTTACAAATATCAATTATATCTTTGTTTTCTTAATAAATTTTTTTGTTAAATATGGTTTTCAAACATAAAAATCAAAGCTATTGCAAATAAAACTTATATAAATATATTTCAAGTTTGGCACTCTCAAAGTAGAGTCCTAAGAAATGGTGAGTTGGGTAAGGTCCTTTATTTTCATAAAATTGTCTCCCTCATGACTTGAACTTTGGCAGCTAAAGACATTTACCAAAATATGACAAAATTAAATCTGAGGAACAAACTTGGATCAACTCGATCCCATCCAAATTTTTACCAATTTTGGGGGGAAAAAAAGTACCACATTAGTGCCCTTAATTTCATTACAATTTTGAACAAAGTATGCTTTTTTAATATGTGCTTTTGATGATGAAAAGTGAAAATATAAATACCTAAATTTAAAGATTATAAAACCACTAGATATGACAAGTCTAAAAATTCTAGGGAATGTTTCATTTATAAATAATCTCTTCTTCTAGATGTTCTTTTCTTCTTCTCCTACTGTTTTTGGCTATCTTCTTTTATGTGCTCTGGAATAAGATTACTCAAGTGTCCATGGCCAGAATGGAAGCTGTTACACCTCCACATCAGCAAAGCTAGCTATATGACTTGCACGTACATGATCATATATACAGTTCTCCCTATTGATCATGTACTTGGCTACTTGTTCATCTCACCCTCTTTGAGGTGTTGGCGAGAGCTATTGGCCTCAGATGAGGAGGTACTATCCTTTCCATACACAAAAAATGGAAAAGAAGAAGACAATGGAAACTGTGAGAAGAAGAAATGGAGCAAAGCTACCTTAGAAAATATCTTGTTAGGTATATAGCTGAAAAATACTAATTTTTGAAACCCCTTGTATCCCCTCATGAGTTAGTTGTTACCATTTGTGCAGTATTCTCAACATTACTGGCCTAACAATTCAACCATTATTTCACCCATTCAGTAAATATTCATACTCCAGAATCATGCAAAGACTATTTGTGATGTTGCGGATTTGACATCTGCCCGATTTAATTTAACACATACCTGAAGGTTTGCTCCCTCCATACTTGGTGCCAAACTTGAGCACTTTATTGCTTACATACCACACATGGCAAACATCTAACCGTAGGATGATGAGCCTGAAATTCTTGAAGCAAAGGAAAAAAGAAAGAAAAGAGAATTACAGAGGAGTTTTAGTATTACATTGGTTGGATCTTCATCAGAAATGTTTGCAGACCAAAAAAGCTAGATGTTGTCACTGCTGAATGATACTTTGTATAGGGAAGTTTGCCCAAGCACATCAGTTTGATGTTCCTATTATGCTTCTACAGTACCAACAAGAAAAATGTTTTAGGGTTTAATCGAGTCTGAGGGTTTTTTCCTTTTTAGCAAAAGAAAAGAGGATTAGGAATCAAGCAATACTGATTAAAATAGATGAAAAAAGGCTTTGATACTTAATTAAGAGTTGTTTAACTCTGGACCTCTTCTTCTGTGCTTCCTTATTTGGTTCCTTAATTAACAATAAACTATACTTACCAACCAAAAAGATGGATATGATATCAGACCTTATGATATCAGTGGTTAGCTAAGCTTTAATCACCTTTTAAGTACATGGTTAAAGAACTTCTCCATTATAACAACCAACATGATTAGATATGTGGGCCTCTAGCCTTTGATAAAATACCAAAGTGATCTTTCCATACAGATTAGACTGCATTGTTTTGACTTATGCTACGAATTTTTGCTAAAGTGAAATTAACGCCAAGGATCAGCACATACCTGTAGTTGATGCTGTACAATCCAAGAACAGGTCATTGATGAGCATCACTAGATACACTTTCTCGTTCATGTCAAAACTAATTTCCACCATTTTTGTTAATTTCAAGAGCCCCATCAGTCGATATGAGCCACAGGAAAGCACATCTTGATAAAATCATGTCTTATGCTAAGTTAATTATTAGGGCAATTAAGCTCAAATACTGAAACTAGGAATAGATTCAAACAGTGCAAAAATTTACAATTTGCAAAAGACACAGATATAAGGCTAATTAATTGATCAAACAAGGAGTAATTAAACAAAAGAAGATTCTAATCTTTTAGGGTTTTGGGTGCTTGCTATGCAGATACTACTGTATCACTTGGTTGAAATGGTGCAACTTCATAAACCTGAAGATGGTAAAGTTTTTATCTGGTGTTGTCCATTTAGATTCCTTCTCTCTTTGGTTAACGTTTCTTTCCATTTAGAAGTAAAAACTCATGCTCCAAAGATGGTATAAAGCCTCATGACTCAAGCAATACCCTACTCAATTGGAACAGAGAATAATACTAGCTAACCATAGTAATAACATGGCATATGAGAGTAGAAAAAAGGAGTCTTGTCTCTTCAAACAACGCAACAGTACACTCATATTTTTTCCATCAATATATATGGTTATCAAAGAGGAAGTTCAGTCGAGTGCATCATCAACATGAAAGAAAATAACACAACAATCTCAAAACCCAACAAAGGAAAAGCAGGAGACAATTCATTACAGGAAACACCAGATGTAGATATGGAAATGATTATTAAAATTCTATTTCCCATTTGAGGTAGGGGAAGAACACTCGCACACTAACTCGGTTTCCACTTCCCGGCGGTGGAAGTTCCGGTGGCAGCGCAGGCGGCGCAGGTGAGTGCACTGCTGGTTCCCTCTTCACCGCTCGCCATGAACTCTCTGCACCCATCAACAGCATACCCTCCAACACCCGCAGCGTGATTCTTCTGACACTCTCCATACCTCACACTCCTCACTGTGAAAGATGAAATTAGCTGAGCTTCTTGATGGCTCATCTCTCCTAAGCACAACTTGACGCTTCCTCATTCTACAAGACCCCAAATCTACTCTACCTTCTTCTCCACACCCACCAAGAAAACAGCTGCAATTCTCCAATTCGTCCAGAGATCCAGAATCAGAAGCTGGGCATAGAAGAGAAAGAAAGAAATAGAGAGAGGAAGATGGGGGAAGAGGGGAAGTGGCAAAACTAGCTCTGAGTTTGTTCCTGCCAACCCTAACCCTAGAATGCTTATTTATAGCCTGTAACCCTCTTATTAGGGAGTTAATCTTTATTGCAAATAGAAAAAACCCATTACCAACTTTTTACTTTGTGTCATTTTCTGTATTTTACTCTCCAAAAACCCTAGAATGGTCGTTGTGAATTGATTGTCCAACTGCCCAATATCTCATCATCACTGAATAAAAACGATTCCCGCGCAAATAAGGCAAACCCTAAAATGATGAGAAAACCTTTCGTTTGGCCCATTACAGTGACTACTTTGTAATAGAATGACCAGCTAAGCTTCCTTTTTAATCTAAAGCTCCATGCTCTTACATTTTTCTTTCTTCCTTTCTTTCCTTCTATAATGTAAAATTGTGTGGACGCAATCTCCTCTTAATTAAGAGAGATTCTACAATTTCTTTCTTTTTTTTTTTTTTCCCTCTTACTATAATCTCTATCACGAAAGAATTAAAATTGATTTTCAGTCATCTCACGATATTTACCTTATTTTACAATAAATGATAAAAGAATTATGTTAGTCAGTCTGGGGTGCGGTGTTGTGTAATTGTTTTTTTTAGAAGTTTCCTGGCCTATAAGAGAATCTAAAAGGCAGTTATGGGGTGCGATAAAAGCTAAAACAATGCCAACAACAATTGTCAAGCTTGAACTAAAAACGTGGGTTTGAAAACTAGGTTTGCCAAACCTGTGCTTTTGTTTGTTTGCATCCAAGAGAATCCAATACATCAAGGAAAAGGAAAATGTATGCCCCTTAATTTGTTTTTTCTACTCAAATTCTAAGAAAGTGCCCATCATAAGATATTTCAATTCTGTTCATAGATATAAAAAAAGTAGTACTAATCAACATCAACAGTTAATTGAAAGATCTTCCTCTAATTAAACTAATGTTATTTACTGTGAATATCGTCTACTGCCTCCTAAATCCTTCATCTCAACATCTTAGTCAATTGTGTCTTTAAGTCTTGAATTCAATCTTTGATGAGGCTTACAACCAATGGTTTGATCACTGTTTTTTTCTTTCTTGCTTCCTCTTTTTCAATGCTGCTATGATTTTATTTTTCCTATAAAAAACATTTGACTCGGAACTAATTTAAAAGTTCAATTATCTTATATTATATCTCAAGGATCAATAAGGGGCCCAAAGAGTCCCCTAGTTTATTTACAATTGAGTGGAGTTTTGATATGTACTCACACACATTAAAAAAATGGCTGATGGCCCAAAAAAGCTAATGCATTGTTTTCTATTTTATGCCCTGAAGTATGAAGAGATTGGTCTAAGCATAGATGCATGTACCTAAAGTTGAGAGGAAAATCAGTGCGATTATTTAATCACTCTCTCTTTTGCTTTTATAATAATATATGTCATATTGAAATTGACGTTTTCATAATTAAGAAATGGTGATAGCTATTTTAAAACATGGTCAATAGAGCTAACAGAGTAGATCCATCTTTCCTTTTGGGGAAAGATTGTAAAGGGTGGGGATCGTGGGACACAGCATAATGAGAAGTTCTCGCCTTTTATAAGACAGATTATGTAATTTCTTATACCAACACTTCACTATTTAATTAAAACCCTTGAAATGAATTTTCTTCAAGAACAACTTTGCAATCATGCTAGATTAACGTTTTGCATTCTTTTTCCTCTCCAAAGCGATTTTTATTTGATAGATATGGTAGGACAGGTTTCTAATATTATTAACACTTAAAAATTTTTATATTTAAATATTAAAAAAACCATAAATACTTTTTAAAATCAATTATAGTTATGTTACTTTAATTAAAACACTTTGTCTAACTCGTAAATTTATATATGAAACCTTGTTAAATAAAATATTTTATTATAAAGATTGTTATATCAAAGTTTTAATTATATGAGTCATTAAATTTTAGTGTATAATTGGATATTGTTAATTATAAAAATAGATTATTTTAGGTTTTTAGAACATGGAAATAATCACGTTTTGGCATGCATCTAAACAAAAGATTGGAAAAGGACAATTTGAGGTGATACCAAAAGTGATATTTGGTGTCAAGTTAAAAATTTCTTTTCATATGTTTACTAAAGAATTAAAATGATGAGGTTATTCACATCTTGATCAATTCGGTGTTTAAATCACTTGAAAAGAAGAGTAAAATTTTATTAATGGATGTAATTAGATTCCCAAAACAGCCAACACAGCCATGGCCAAGTGGCGAATAGTTTCTATTAATGAACAAGACATGCCAACTATTCAAATATTTTCTTTGATTCTCATTATACCATTTCGTACAAATTCAAAGATTGCATTATTTGAAATTATTGTAAAAGGGATAGATGTGCAATGCCTTAATTAGGCAAAGATGTGAGCACATGAAATTATTAAAATTGATATTGTGGAAAGAATTTACATCCACTATCAGGTTGATTGAAGTGGGCCGGAAATGAGGTGCCAACTCTCACCACATTACATTGAACCAATAAAGTGGCTTATTAAGAAACGAAGTTTGAGTATAATTGAAAAGATGATGAAACAATTATTCAACCCCTTCTCTTGTTACGTAGGTCAAATAATGGAGAGAAATTTGATCGAAAAGGACAAAATAATCCCTTAACATGATGTACTATCAATTCTAAATCGATGTTAACGGTTTGAAAACTTTGATATGGTAGTTTACGAATGTCTTTCTAGTGGATTTGATTTTATCAAAGATGATGAGAACATGAACTTCCAATCATTTTTGCGTTAAAGAGATCATTTCTTATTTTGTATTAAAACAATTTATAAAGTACATATTTAAAAAAGTTAAATCAATATTATTTAAATGTTAATGCAAGTACATGCAAAAAAGTGATAAAAATTAAAAGATTGTATTTGCTAGAGAATTAAGAATTCTTATCATATGAACTTTAGTTTTTTCGATAATACATATGAAATATAATTTTTTGGAAGAAAACATCTACAGAAAAGGAAAAAATTGAATATTGAGGGGTAATGGATATTTAAATAAGGGAAAAATTATACTTGAAGTTTTTCGAAATCGAGATTATCTTATTATTTATAATTGAATATTCCACTTATTTAATCTAAATGAATAACAACAACTCAAATTAAATCCTCTATAACAAAAATTTCTAAAGTTTTTAAACATGTACATAGACTTTAATTCAAAGAATCAAAGCAAAATCAAACACTGAACCCATTAAAACCAAAATTTAAAGTGTATGCTTGAATTATTAAATGGAACCCACATCATATATATTTAGTATTGGGCACTTTGAATAACAAAAAATTATGTGTATTCAGCACTTGTCTGATGTGCCCACGTGCCATGCTCCTTTTATTTGGAAACAATTATTAATGGTGGGAACCAATAAACTAGCTGCTCTAACCCCTAATTGTTTATAGGATTGTCAGTTTCCTATGGATTTCATCAATGAACCAAGCACAAAAAGGTTTGAATTCTAATCCGTAATTATTCTCGCTAGTCAAACGTTCCTCCTTTGTTGAAGATAATGGGACCCAAAAAAATGATAACTTTCATTCATAATGCATTTTAGGCCTGTGGGACATGTCCAATTTTGTTGCTTTTAAATTAATATTTTGAAGCTTAATATTGAACGCTAACTAATGAAGCCAAATTTTTAGACAAATGAGTAATTTCATATCATAGTAAAGTTTTTTTTCTCGAAAATTCATGGAAGATATTATGGCTTAACCTCTATATATCGTCTTGACAAACATGATTGCTCTACTGTTATTTTATAGTTTAAACTTTTAAGTTCATAAATAATTGAACATGGTATAAGAGTTTTGTTTATGAGTTTGAACTTGGCTAATGGATGTTTACATATTTCTTTATAGCAGCTTACTGATGTAGGCTTTTGTATTGAATTATTGCTTATCTTTTAATGCTTGTTTGACTAGTGAAGATTGCGGTGCATCAAAGTGTAAAATCATGTCCCAAGAAATTATTTTGGCTAAAAAGGTAATAGAAATAATGTTTTGTATAGAAAGTCATGGAAAAGAACCCAATTTTGAGATAGTGATGTTGATGGTTGTAAGTTTGCGTTTCAAACTTCTTACCATCTTTTTTGAATTGTAAACATCTTTTCAACTCTATCTTAACACTAATTATATCAAATGACTTTATACTGTATTAAAAAAGTAAGAAGTCGAATGAGAATTCAAAAAGGTTCATGAAAAAGGAAAAAGAAAACGTAAGTATATGATTTGATTAGTTTATTTGATGGTATAAAAATAATCATGCATGATGGTTAGGGAGGATTATTTAGGTTATTTCATATAATATTTGGAACTAATTTTTTTTAAAAAATAATTAATAAAAAAATGAAAAAAAAATCTAATTATAAGAGAAAATAGAAACAAAACTTCTTTAATTTTGTAAAAGAAAATGACCTAAAAAATATATTTTACTAACATATATAACTTTAATTCAATCTCAAATCTTCTTATAAAAGAGAATGGAAATAACAACAATATTAATAATAATAATAACAACAACAACAAACATATAGGAATTACATTTTATTGATTATTTTATGAGTTAGCTAATATTAAACTCATCCGATTGATTGCAAATATCATATGACATTCATATTAAATTGATCGTAACATATGTTATTTGTGTGTATACAGGGTTGTGAATGAACATGTATGCACATATCTCTATGTGCGCGCATGCATGTGAATGATTCAACGTGTGTGTGTGTGTGTAATAGTTGCTCTAATTGACTTCCTGAAATGAGAAGAAGAAAAGAAGATATTGATTTTAAAAATTGACTGGTAATGTAGGTAAAGTATATTGGAATGGGAAGAAAAAGAAGAATAGAAAAGATGAAGAGAGTTAATAAGATGGATTTGAGGGGTGATGGGGACTCAAAAGAAGTGTATGATTGTGTTTTGAGAAGGATAAAGAAAGATGAGGCCTTTTGCTTCTCACCTACCCAACCCAGCTTGTGATGTCCACCAAAAAGTTTTTAGGGTTTTTGGCTTTTGGATGGTCTCGAATACAAAGCATCTTAGGCTTGTAAATCACTTTATTTCCTTTTTCCATTTTGTGATGTAAATGGCATAAGGAAACACACCAAACCGACTCACTAATTAGACCAGGCAAAAATACGAACAAACTGGTAATGTTGAGTGTAATAAGGAAACTTGGTGTTGATTGATGCAACTTGACCTCCATGACTCTTATCACCGAATAAAATTTCAAGTATAATTGCATATCGTCTCTTTGGAAAAAGGTTTGGAAAAAAAAGCCAAGTTGGCAAGTTCATGTACAAAGAAATTTAGGCTACAAATAGGGCAAGATGCCTTGTTGATTGGACCACAGAACATGTAGAGAGATTTGGTTAGCTGATTTCAACTTCATGTGGGCTTGTGACCTTCTGCTTATTTCTTGAGATTTTAGTGTATTTTCTCTTTGACTTCTTCAATTTTGAACAAACCCACTTGTGACACTTGCCCTAGCTAGATCACAAAGTTTCAACCATTAATTTGATCTTTAGAGCTGTGGGTGTGTGTATATATATATATACTTATGATAAAGACAGACCATTCAACATTGACAAATGACACCGATCTTGTAGGTGTAACTTCAACTTGAAACCACATGTTCATGATGAAAAAATGAAAAAGAGAAAAAAAGAGAGAAAAAAAAGGCTAGTCATGAGGGACCCTTGCTATAATCCCTCATTCAACCCTCAGATTACGACATGATTTTGGTAGACTGAAGCCATCTTAATCTGCAAACCAGCAATAGGTTTTTGCATACGCTCCTCAAAGTTGAAGATTCTTTCTCTTCTAAGTATAAAGGTAAGATCAGTGGCCAGTTAGTAACACGTGATTAAAAGGTTGAGATCATAGCTCACTTTGGAAAAGGTGAATATGCTCTCTTGATAGAGAAATTGAGCAGGAATAATCTGAGTCAGTGGCCATTAAATGATAGAAAGTCTAGCCAAGAGTGAAATCACCACTGTGGTGGTGTCAGGACCACCTAATCTCTCAAAGATTTGGTGATGATTATTTTAAAAATGCCTAATCAAGTGTTGACAAGCTAAGCATATTTACCTAATTAAACATCTATGTATAATTAATTAGGTAAAGCATATGAGATCCTTTCAAAGCTCAAATCATTAGGGAAGGCCAAGCCTCGAGTAATCAGTTTTTCACTTGACAACAGAAAGATAATCATACTTTGTCGCCATGATAACTCTCTCAATCGGTTAATCGATAACTAATTATCACTGTGAAGATTGGATAATGTAGCATAGGCATACCTTCTGATAAGTTCAACTCATGGGAGGGTATGCACCCACTGCCTAGGTAATAAAAGCACAACATCCATGAAATGTCAGTCTATTTCGTCATACTTATTGATTCTAATTCAATACACCTTGATCGCTGGATTTCTTCGGTATGTGTAAACATGAATCAAAAGCTCTCACACCCAGGTTTAATTAAATGATCGATCCTAATTTGTAGTATTTCATGTTTCATTATTCCTTTGAACTTCAGCCTCAGTATATATATGAATTGTTCATATATAGTATGACAAGGCATTAGATGCATTCCTGGGAATCATCTGACCAGTTTTGATTTGGGGGCATGGCATTGTACTTCATATAATGGACTTCTGGAAATGTGGGTTGGGTACATAGAATTGAACACGTTTTTCCATTCAAACGCTGAAGGAATAGCAGTGAAGGTGGTGGGGTGTCTGAACTGAATCAGGGGCAAGATCCATGATTCCAGTCAGGATACTTACTGTGAATTTTAATGGCCACAGTCCCATATACTAAATGTAAATAACTCTGAGGAAGACTTCTAAGTCATCTCATGGGTCATTTTTCCACACTTGATCAGGCAATTCAAGAACACTGTTCTGGTAATTAAAGTAAAACCAGAACCAAGATGTACGTGCCTTGTTCTTCACGGAAATTAATAGACCGATCACTAACATCACTTCAACTATATATATATATATATATGTTTTGACCATAAAGTTAAAACTCTTGAAATGAATATTAGAAGTAAATCATTAGATAACATCCAATTAATCTGTAAAAAAATTAATGCAAACTTAAATCTGTCCCCATTACATATTAAATATATACCCCACAGCTCAGTTAAATACAACATGAGTGGCTATGAGCCAGCTGAAGGGCACATAACTTCTTTAAAGTTGTTGCATTTGTAAAGAATTGGACTCAATAATGATGACCATATTAACTAAGAAAGATCTAGATCCAGACACAAATAAGAAAAGATTTCCAGAATTGAAAAAAAAGAAAAAAAAAAAAAAAAAAAAAAAAAAGAAAGAAAGAAATTCTTTCTCTCTATACTCCAATAGCTGATTGCAAGAGAATGATTAATGGTGCTAGACAGTTCAACTATAAAAGGTACACTGGTCCATTTTACATGGACCCCGGGTACCTTCACATGTTAAAGAACATTTTTACAATGCTGGGAGCTTCCACGTCTATTCTATTAGTATGCAATCTGACATGCATTAAGCTAAGGAAGACATCAGTACAAAAAAGAAAATAATTGCCGGAATCGTTATCAAATTCATAGGAAAAAGACAAAAGCTTATGCTGCCCATGACCTTGTTTTCTCTGCACAAGCCAACTTACGACCACCATCATTCACCACAATTTCTATAATATATGTTGAGAAGGAAAAGTACTTAGGGTAAAAACAGGATCTGACTTCATTTTTTGTCTCTTCCAACCCTTCCAGCACTACTAGCCACCCGTATTTAAAAATCTATAGGAGGGAGTGTCTGAAGGGTTTCAACTATTTAAAACCCATCAGAATCTATTTTTGTTTTATTGTTTATTTTTTATTTTTGTGTTTTCGTTTTTTTTTTTTAAATGTTTGTTGCAATTTGGTAACTATTCATTGAGGACTTGCTCTTCCTTCTTTACAGTTTGAAATATTGCTTGCAGCGGATATAAACCATTCTGCCATTAATGGCATTCATGAGGGACTTATCTTCTTATCCTTGCCGTTACAATTGTATTTACTTGCATGGTCACTGATGACCATTTCCTATTGGGAGAACGACGAGATAAATATATCAAAACCTTCACAAGTGCATTAAGAGACCACTATGCGGATTTCCCAAAATCCCGCCATGGGTTTTTCCTTCAAATCCAAACAATTTCACGAGAGAAAGAGGTCTGTTCGGTACTACACAAAACCTAAAAAACAAAAAACAAAAAATAAAGTAAAAATTTTTAAAAAAAAAACATAAAAAATCAAGAGCATCTGTGACCTTAGTAAAAACATTATCCCAAGTTATTCTCACCTAATTTATAAAAAAATGAAATTGCTTCAGTTGCACGCTCCACCATTGAACCACCTTTTTTTTGAATCGGCCGAACTTTTATTTCATTAAAATGTTAAATCCATCTCCATGCTAAGCTTTTTTGAATTAATTCTTTACAAATTCTAGTTGCCATTATTATACGGTAAAATTATACTTTTAAACCATTCAGTAACTTTCAAAACTGTAACAAAGACTAACATGTGTTGTCATCTATCATCACTTGCTGATGAGTTAAAGCAACTTGTGTTCGCTTACTGACTTTCATCATTTTCACCACAAAAACGAAATTTGCAGAGAGTAACTTCATGGGATAGAACTTGGGTTCAAACATTATTCCAGAATGGCTAAACAAGAAATAATCTAATGGCAACCGATAGAATTCACATGGTCTACATATAAAATTTGAAAGCCGAGTTCGGAGCATAAATCAACTCAAGAAAAACAGAAAACTTTACAGATATTGATAATTTGATCTAACCGCAATCAAAGCAAAATAATTTATCTTATCAAATCATTTAACACAAAAAAGTAGAATACATTCTTTCTACACTAAAGACTATACTGATATACTGATCTCTTCCGTGAGGCCAAGTGATTTAGGCTAGAACATAGAAGAACCACAAGATTTAGGTGATAACCCCCTTCAGAAAAAATCAGACTTCATCTAATGATATATCAGTAAGTCTCTTTTCCTGGAGCACCTCTCAAATAGCCACTTTCAAGGATGACAATGCACTTTCGCTATGAGATCGGCTTGCTTCTTCCTGGAAAAAAAGCTTGGCTCAGATTGAGATGGAATTTCAGAATGGAAGAATCACAAGGACACAAAGAGCATTTCAATGCTTCAGTTAATTCATTGTCCTTGTTTGCTGCAACCTTGTTCCTTCACTAAGTGAATCGTCCCAGCAGTGTTGATTAATTGGAATTTGATGTAGCTGAGCTTCTCTAGCTTGCTTGGCGAATTTCTCATCCACCTTCTAAGCACGAGCAATGTTTCAGTAAAAGGTGCATAGGAATATGTTGACCAGTCTGTGCAATTTAGCCATAGTGGGGTTCAATTAACCAGAGAAACTGTTGTGCTTCTCAAGACCAGCCTCATGAAGAGCTTCTAGGCCATGTTATATCAGTTTGAGAAAGCCTTCTCTCCCACTGGCCTCTGAGAATGACGTGATGCTAGACAAATCTCTAGAGGACCTCGAGGATGAGCCTGTTGAAGCTTTTCAGGCTTTTTCTCAAATGTTATTCCAAAGTTCTTGATGTCATGTCTTCTCTGAGGGAAATAAAAACTATGCACCATCTGCGGGCCACCCACACCCCATTACAAACCCACACCAAAAACACCAAAAAAACAGTAAAATAATCTTGAGAAAAGGAATCTCCTGTTTTACCTTGTTGCGCCCAAAAAAGACTGAGGGTAATGATTCAATCTCTCATCATGTCAAATACCTCTTTTTGATTCCAGCCGATGTGCCATCTATCCTGCAACTCTTACTGATCTAAGCAATCCTGAAAAAACCCCAATAGTAGAACAAACAACATATCAGTAAGAACAGGTATCAAACACCCTCCTCCTTACCTTTTTTCCTCAGAAGGAATAACAAAAAGAAATGAATGTGACAGCCTAACAGGAAAAAGGCAACTACAGGGAAAAGGTTTAACCTGTATTATAGAACAAGCCTCAATTCCCGGACCATGTTCCGTAATATAAGAGACTAGTTAAATCTTCTTCAGTGTCCATGGTCCTTTCTTCACACCATTTTATCACAGCCAAGTGGTCTTCCCATGTCACCTGCTTCTCCTACCAGTCTTTCTAATTTTGAGGCTCTCAACAAAATGGGCTCTCCCCTTACCCTCCTCTTTCTTCTTCTAAAAACCAAGAACCAAAGGCTTCTAAGCCCACTGCCTATTGCATTAATAGATAAAGAGACCTAGAAGCATGAGGACGTGACCTAAAAGTAGAAAGGGCAACCCAAGAGTCAAAAATTACACACAGGATTTACTCATGGCAAGCTAAAGTCACGTACCCAGACTACCTCTGCTCCCTCGCCAAAACCGCGTGGCATTCAATGAGCGTCATCTGGGGAAAAAACCCTAATCTGTTAGTACCTCGAAATCCCCACAAGCCACAAACCAGTAAAAACAAAAAAAAAACCATCAAATACTAAGTCCTTCGTAAACTCTCCACAAACTCCAATGCATTGTTTACAAGAATTATTGCTCGTAAGTTTCCATGGGACTTTTCAATCTGTAACACCCACTACAGACAGCTGTACAGCTTTCTCCTGTTCTGGATTCAACATTGAAACCCGATAACAATAAGCACTAACCCCTATTTCTTTGAAATGGCTTGATAATAAATAATTATTGCAGTTGAATCATTCAGCAGTGCAGGGCACCAATAAGGCCACACTTTGTAGACCCTTCTGCCTGCAGCACGGCAATCTTAGCTTAATGTTATACTTCTTCATCCAAAATCAGTATCATCCCAGCTAAATATCAAGCAACTCAACTCCTTTGGAAAAAAAATATACAAATTATCCACCGGCTTGGTTCCTTTACCAATAAGGGAATGATAATATAGCATATAACATTAACTCTGAATTTTCTTCCTCCAAACAACTTGAAAAATTTTGGGCTATAGCTCCCCAATTGGTTATTTTATATATATTCTTTGGTTACAAAAAATAAAAAGAATTAGTTAAATGATATATTTATAATTTTTATTTCATAAGTGTGATTTATTCAATATTTGTAGGTTTGAACAGAACATGTAATAAATTGAAAGCCGTGCATGCATGAAGTGTTCAAAGCACAAATGATATATTAACAAGTCCAACGAGACTAACTGGCCCTGGCAAAGTTGCTGAGATCAAGTCTATTGGACCGTCCAACAAAACGTCTAGTTTTTTTTAATAGAAATATAATTTTAACATCTTTTAATTAAATAATAATACACAAGTGTGGCGGGGAATTTTTTATTTTTTAAAAGTTTATAATTTTAAACTTATAGAAATAAAAATAAGAAATTTATTATATATGAATTGACACAAAGAGACTCATGACTCGGAGTCAAGTAGGTTCAAGACGTCTCAGTAGAGTCATTTTGAAAATTAAAAAAATATTTTATTTATATTTATTACTGCGAATTTTATATTTAAATTTGTTAACAAATAGTTAAAAAACAAATAAAATAATATTATATTATAAAGATTTCTACAAATTATCATATGTAAAACTGACATATAAAACAAATAACCAAACTTAACTTTGACAAGAAAGGAATAACATTCAAATCTTAGAATTAAGGAATAAAAAATTCGTAAACGAAAAGCTCACTCACCATCATTTCCATTTCTATATTTTATGTTTTTTCATAATTATTCCTCATTCGAAGTCAAAGTTTATTCAATTTTATAATAAAATAAACACATTTTACATATGATTACAAATTTTTATATTTTTTCCTCATTAATATTGAAATATTCATGTAATTATATTAATTTTTTTAGATAAATATATAAAACACCGTTCTTACAAAATAAAATAAAATTTATAAAAATAAAATAAATTTTAATTTAATTATATAAAAATTTTATAAGTTCTAAACTGTATTAAAATTTTAAAAAATAGCAAATATTATCACCTAATTTAACAAAATAAAAAATAACATTTTAAACAACTCGTCTATTGTACGTTTTTATTTGTGTGAATGATAAAAAATCTAATAAAAATTAAGAATGTCATAATGAAATTGACTTGACCATCCAACTTTTAAGGAAAATGATGCTTAAAGCATTGCCACACATGCTTCTAATTTTAATGTAACCCTATTTATTATTAATTTAAATATGTCCCCTCTATGAGGTTTTAATATCCAAAAAAATAAATGGATTCTTCAATTCTCAAATGTACTTCCATCGTCCAATTTGGATATTAAAAATCAAATTAAATTTTTTAAAAAAAAATGAAATTATCGCATATATAGACCATTTCTTCCAATATTTCTGAGGACAAAGAAATTAGTCCTCAAATAGACTACCGGCATAATTAAGACAAGGTACTCCTCTGTCTTAGAAGAAAATAGTTGGATTAAATTAACAATTTGTGAAGTATGTTGGGATTTTGAGAAAAAAAATTAAAAAATAATAACCTCCATATAAAAGATTAAAATCTTTGAAATGTAATTAAAAAAATAATATTTTTAAAAAGTATTAAAATTGAATATTAAAAAAATAAGGACCACTTTACAAGATTAAATACTCTTGAATGACATATAGTGAAATAGTACTGTAAGAAAAATGGTGAAAATATGCCATCGGAGAGTAAAAATATAATAATCCTTATATAAAATATTAAATTGTTTTGAAATATAATAGTTTTTAAAAATTATATAAAATTTGAGATATTAAAAAAAGTAAGGACCACTTTACAAAATTAAATACTCTAATGAAATAGTGAAATGTTACGTGAGAAAGATGAAAAGAACCCGATGACAAAAAAATATAATATTCCCTATGGTAAAAATTAAAATTTATATATCAATTTAAAAATATAATAGTTTTTAAAAATTATATAAAATTTGAGATATTAAAAAAAGCAAGGACCACTTTACAAGATTAAATACTGTTATCTAACTAATATTGAAATAGTAAGGTAAGGAAAGAGTGAAAAGAACCCGACGAGCAAAAATATAATAAAATATTAAAACTTTTTGACATATAATTTAAAAATATAATAGTTTTTAAAAATTGAGATATTAAAAGAAGGACACTAAATACCCTTAAGTCATTGATAGTGAAATAGTACGAAAAGATGAAAACGACCCATCAGAGAGTAGAAATATAATAATCCTACATAAAATATTAAAATTTTTTAAAATATAATTTAAAAATATAATAGTTTTTAAAAATTGAGATATTAAATTTTTTTTTATTTTAAAAATAATTTTTAAAGATATAAAATAAGTTGATTTTTTTACATAAGCATATTATTCATATAGACATATTTAAAAGAAAATAGAAAAATCCAAAATAAGACAAATTAGTGCATGTTTCTATTCTTTTAAAATTGTAAAATATCACCATTGGTGTCTAATCTCGTTTCTAAAATTTTGAAAAATTTAATTTTAACTCATATCGAATTTAATTAATCATTCTGTTCAAATTATTTCATCACAAATTCATAACAAAATTATGTCCACATATGATATTGCATTATTTTGCAACATATGGTTATAAATATATTGAATTTGTTCAAAGCTTTCTGTTACAAGGATTCTATCATGATTAAAAAAATAAAAAAAAAAAAAAAAATAAAAAAAATATATAATTATTAGAAATTAATAATATAATTCATATTCACACTTCTTTAAAATAAATAAGGATTAAATTGAGACAAGATCAAACTTCCCAATAATTTTTAATATAACTTTGTGAATTTAATTTGATTGACTCTCTTATTAATTTATTAAAACTTAATAAAAGTATTAAATTAGGCAAAAATGTAAATAAATTGAAATAATAATTTGTTCATTTTCCCAAATTCTTGTTTAAATTTTATTTATTTTTATTTTTCCATATTCCACCTCTTTAAAATTGCTATGTATATCAAGAATGTTCATCCATACATCTCATACCCTCCAAGCTACTTGCACCAGGATAATGGAACCATGCTATATATCTTTCTGACATTGCCTTAAAATAATGGGCAATTCTGAGTTTTGAAAATATGGCCCATGCCCCCTAATTTACTCACATTAATCATTGCCACTACCCTTCATCATTTAATCAATTGGCTAAAAAATATACCCCAAAATCTTCCTACTTAGCCTTGTGATTAAAGTACTAATTCCCCAAGCCCACTACCTCGGAAAAAGCAAGACAGTGAAAAAAGTTCTAAAAATTGAATTTATAAATAAACATTTTTACTCTCTTTAAATAAACACGTTGAACAAGAAATATTTATATTCATGAGATAACCTAATCTTAACGACCAATGATCTAATTTTATTGATTTAATTGATTTAAACCATTTAAATTATTAGTTTGAATAGAGTCGGTTTTTTTAAACTAAGCAAACAGAAATCCATATCCTAATTGAAAACTATTTTTATAATAAAGTTTTCTCTTTGAAGAAAATTATGTTTGGATATTTATTGATTAAAAGATTTGTCTTTTAATTCTTTTTCTAATATTAATTGGAGCAAATAAAATTTGCACCACTCTAATTTGCGAATACAATGGTTTGTCTCTAACCACAAAATCATCTTATTTCCTACCCAATCCAATAAGAGTGTTTTAGAGCCAATCCAATATACCATTAGATGTATTACTTTCCGAGTTCACCATCATCCTCACTTTAGCTTAACTTCTATTTTTATTTTTATAACTTCCCTTAGCTGACGTAGGGTCTTAGATGATTTTAAACCTGACTTAACGTATTTAATATCGTATGATAGACTTTACTTGATTTGATTTGGCATAACTTGGGCTTACTTCACATAAACTTACATTTGACTAATTGTTCTTAACATATACAACGTCATTAGACTAAATAACCTTGATTATTATTTAAAACTAATTATGTTAATTATCGATTTAAATTGAAATAAGTTTGAAGATTTATAAGTCAAAAACATATTAAAAAAATATAAAATTACATTTAAGCTAAAGATTGAAATCTGAAGAGTTACGGTTCAACTCTATCTTCTTAATAATTGTTTAAATTTTATTTTCAAAGCTTTGATGATAATTAATCTTTTAAATGATGAAAAATATATGGAGTAATTCGTATCCCTTGAAGAGTTACTAATATTGAAAGTATTGAAAGATAGAGCCAATATAATAAAACTCTAGAGAAGAAATACCAGAAAAAAAAAGTTTCAAAATACCACAAAATTATAATTATGAAAGCATGAGTATCTATTCATCTTCTAGAGAAAAAAAAAACATCCATGCTGGAGACTAGCTATTTGAATTAAGTACGCATGAAGTTACCCATCCCTATACATATCAAAATTGACAGGTCCCAATGGTATGTACCCAAAAACACGAGGCGACTACTAAGGGGATGGCCATGAAATCGATGACATTGTGAACCATAATTGCATCATGGTGCTCATCACCATTCATCACCTCGGACCAGGGAGCTCGGTACAACAGCAGCCTTTTGACCTGTCATTCTATGCAAATTTTTCCATAACTTGTATTTATTTCGCCTGGATATCTTCAGACGAAATCCAACCTAAACCCACCTCCTCGCTCAAGAGACACAAATTCATTTGACCTCACGTCACCCCCACCCCACCATCAATTCATTTCCGCCAGCAAAGGTTTGTTAGTCCCTCCCCTTCTTCTTTCTTCTTTTTAAAACCTGGTTGACGAAGAGAGGATCATGTTTTGTCCATACGCTTCTAGATATTGGAAACGCACCATTGCCTGAGGATCTCCCATTCACCTCTCAATAAAAACTCTCTGACAACCTACCTCCTTTTCTCTTTTTCCTCTCTTTCTTTTTCTTCAGAGGCACACGGTCTGTTTTTATCACTATTTATTGGTTAATCTGCTGCCTTTAACTCAACCTACCAATATTCCTCTGGAGCATTTTTTTTTTTTTAATATTCAGTCTCTGGTTCCGTTTGGATCCTGAGAAAGTTGAGAGAAATACAAGAAACTGAAGACAATGTTTAATTTTAATTTTAATTTTTTGGTAAAAATAGAGTGAATTTTGACAACAAGGGAAAACTATTTTTGAGTTTTCAATTCCTAAGTAATAATTAAAAATTATGTTTGGAAACAATTTTTTTGAGCTCTCAAATCATATTTCTTTTGTAAATCTTGATGCTGACTTTGCCACTCTTTAAGCTACACTAGAATGATAATTGTTGAAAAAATGGCCCATTACTTGACTATACTTAACCTAATATTTAGGTATAGCCCCAACATCAATTGGTGGCACATCAATAATCAAATCACCCTAATTCAACCCCATAATGTTAGCCTTACCCAGTGCTACTTACAAATGATATAATATAAATAATATTCAAAAAACAAGTCTATGCCACTTGGAATGCACTCTGAGACCAGATTAATGCATTATCCACTATAACGGATAATATAAATTAAATCCAATATGAAATTGAACACCAGATCAAAATTTGGTATAGTATACTTTGAAAACAAGAGAGGGTGATGAGCATGGAGCTACCACCTTTGGCAAAACACATGAAAAGACAGTGTCAAAGCGTGAAGCCCACCTAATGTTGGGCCCATTGGGCCTTTTAACCGTACACGTGGCCGCATATTTAAGGGTTTGAACCCATGGTGGCAAATAATTCTACAACTACCATAAAAGGCTAGGTGAAATAGTCTAAATTACAAAAAGGGCTTTAAATTCAAGATCCTTGGCTTGGGCCCACCATGCTCACATATCGTTGTGTAAACCAGGTGTTTACCGGAAAGCACGTGAGGGTTGCCTTTAGTTATTTTGGGCATTATTATCACGGTTAGAGCCATTGAAATCACCCAACCAAGCTCATGTATAATAAATCTCAAGGCCATTTCGACTAAACCCACGTGTTGTGGCCTTGCAACCTATTTTTCCATGATGTCCAAGATCATTCAGAACCAAAAGTCATTAGGCTGGTTCTGAATCATTTCATTGAGAATGGGCTTCAACTCTAGTCCAACCCAACTTTTAATGAATTCAGGAAGTTTGATTTGTAATTTGGGGTTGGGACCCGAAACTTAATTATTAAGTTAAGCTATATATTTTTAAAAAATAAATTTATTACAATCATTTTGTTTTTAAATTTTAAAGTTATAACCCAACCTGATTTCATAACAAACCAACTAATCTAAACCTGCCTTCATAATTCCGAGCTTAATCTGAATTTAGATTGGGTAACTTAAAATTATTGTAATAATTAAGATGTCACCCGTTTGAGCTTTCCCAATAATTAAGTTTTTTAAGATAGTGAGGGAATGCCCAAATTATATCTATCATTTAATAAACAATTTGGTTGGAAATAATATTTTTATTAAAAAAATAAAATAAAATTAGGTGTATGAAAATTAATTAGTTTTTCTTGTCCTCTTAAAATCATGTCTAAATAATACCTAATTTTTTCTAAAAATCATTATTTTCTTGTTTAAACATATCACAAAAAATACTTTTTCTTTTATGATATTCAAACAATAATTGAATCTTCATAAAATCCTTTATAATAAAAAATAACCAAAAAGATTTTCATCGTAATAACTCCCAAATAAACTCTAAAATCATTGGTATCATAAAATATTTGTGTTTTACCTTCTATTAGGGCTATAATTTAGGCAAGTTAATTGAGTTGATGATTAACCCGAGTTCAACTCAATTTAAGAAACAATCAATCTTTAACTTAATCCAACTTCTAACCATTAATCTCTAAACTAACTTCGTGTAATTTAAATTGATGGAATTAGTTTGACTTGAGTTAGTCAAATTATATAATTCAGAGTTTATCCATAATTTTTTTTTTCTATATCTTTATATCAAAAATTTGAAATAGTAAATAATTTAAAGACAACATTAAAAAAGTAAAATACATTTAAATGACTTTCTAAAATAAATAAAAATATATATAGTATAATATAATTTAATGTTTTTTTTCTTAAATTTTAAAAAGTAAATATTATTAGATGAATAATATACTTTATAAATATTATAAATAATTTAATGAAAAAGTTGGATTGAAAATCTTCTAAAGTCGCTTAATTGTTGGTATCTAATTAAATGAGGCAAACCCACCTAAATTACACCCTTACCTTTCATATAATATCATATATAGTATAAAATAAATAAATGATTATTCAAAAATTTAAACACAATTATGCTAGGTGGCCAAAAAAATCCCAGAAACAAACCCATCATACGTTAATTGCATTTATCAAGGAAGGGAGTATTAAGGGTTAAAAAGAAAACAGCTCGGATCCCTCAAATGCGCAGTGTGCTTGCGTCGGACAGATAAAGTAGATTTAGATTACGAACGACAACAGTCCTCCATAATGTCTCTTCACCCATCATATACTCTAAGTCCAATAAACGAAGGATACCACACACAGTGTGCTCGGAAAACTGAATCATTGCCGATAGAACTCCAGAAACAGGGCGGTTGATTGGACTGGGAAAGGCTCTCCTCGCATCTCTGTGCAGTGGTGGGTCCAATGGTGTGATTAGTTATCCTTTGTTTCTTCTGTGTCCCACCTCCTCGAAACGCGAAAAACCAAAAGTGGGCTGAGCGTGTTTTCTGTCGCTGTCGGATTGAAGAATTTGATGTGAAGTCTTTGGAGTCTGGGTGGGGAACAAAGATGGTGAGTTCATATTTCATAAAGCCCAAGAAATCTCAAATTCCATTTCCTTGGCTAAAACCCCACTCGTTTCTGCGTAAACCGCGTGGACCTTTGAACCCGTCTGCCGACTTAACACTTACAAATTTCACATTTCTTTTTCAAAATTCTTAAAGAGTGTCGGTCTAATTTTTAAAAATTGAGATATTCTCGATATTGTCGGTATAATTTTTCCTTTTTTAGAAATTATTTTTATGTATAATTCTTATTTTATTTTTTTATGCTTTCTTAATTTTTAATAAAACAGTGAAGGTGGGGGAGGGATATTTTTTTTAGCCTAGATTGATATTTGTGAATATATGGTGAGGCATGGGTCCGTACACCTGGTACTTCTGAATCAATGTGGGGGTCTGCGACTCCACAAAGAGACAATAAGGTTTTTTTTTAATTGTAAATTCTTTTGTGAATGGCTCGTACCTTTTACATTTTTCTTAATAACCCCAAAATTATGAATATGTATATATAATTTTTATTATTATTTTAAAGTTTACTTTGCGTAAATCATTAAAATTCTAGAACGTCAAAGGTTGACAGAGAATGGTCTGCCCAACAAAAAGGAATTTTTCAAAGCAAATACGGTAGACTACTTAGTGGGATATCGAGAGAAGGCACTAGAAAATAATACAAAAGAAATAATAAATTTTCAGTATTTATGGTAAAAAAATATAATTTGTTCCCATGTTTGGTTACTAAGTTATGATTTTCCTTTGTCATGAATTTTTTTAATTTTTATTTTTGTTCAGAAGTTGGTGGGGGGGTTTGAGAAGGAAAACTTTGCATTTAATAAACTTCCCTTAAGGGGGATTCTCTAATGGAATAAACCCAAAAAAGGGCGTTTTTTTATTTTTATTATTATTAATTTAATGCTGATTGATTTTCACATTGGGTAATTTTTTTATTTTATTTTCTCACCCAACAGGGTTCGGTCGGTCCAATCTTTTCCCACCTCCCAAACGGGTCCTGTGGAAATTCTCAGAAGTAATAATATGAAACTGACGTAAATTTTCCATTCATTCAACCCGAAAGAAAGGCGTAAACTTTCAATTTTACCCAATTCTGATTTCTCTCTGTTGTCTTGAGACTCCAAAACAGACCCTCCAACTGATTAAGCTTTCTCCACATCTATCTCATAACGGTTCTCAGAATTCCTAGGCTCTAAGCAACCGAAGGATTAGCTCAAGCCCAAGTAGATGACATGTTATTTTCTATCCTTAGTTTTCGTTCAAAATTCCATATAAATCTCTTCAATTAGATAAAAATATTCAATTCTATAGTATGTCGACTTCATACTTGTTTTGACTATCGCTATTATGTAGTGATATGGCACATATTTTCTACATTAGAGTTTTAGACCTAACTTCTTCCGTTATATATTATTACCATCGAGTGAGGGTTAGGATTGGGTTGGATCCTTATTTTTATCGAGTGTAAATTTCAGATTGGAGACTGTTTGGATATTTAATATAGTACTTTCATGATCAGCGGCCTCCGGTTATCCCTGTTGTTGCTTAGAACCTGAATTTAAAGATGATCTTCAGATTGGATAATGTGTTGTCGCAGTCTATAATGAAAAGTGTTGATAACTCTGACCAAGGTACAGGCTCTTGCTCTACATGATTTCCCAAAATGGATACTTGATCCAGTATTGGGTCTCTACTGTATAAATCATAGAGTTTGTTTCCTCTCGTTATTCCAGAAGTTCGCTTACTGCTCATTAAAACTCTCGATAACTTCAGCTCAAATCTTTCGTGGATTATGGTTTCTTGTTATCTACCTTACTTGAATTCTTTCCTATCTATGTAATTTTTCTTTATACTTCAGGTAACTTCTTTCAAATAAGTAGATATTGAAACACACTCGCTTCGTGCGGTATTCATTAGTTTTTTCCCGAATATTTATTAGTATCTCATCTGTTAAATTGCAAACAGCTTTATTTGTTTTAGTCCCTTTAACGGAACGGTTAAAGTCATGATTCATTGATTTTTTTCCTCTGTTCTTGCTCTAGATGCTTTCCCCCGAAAATACACGTGGGACCGTTATTTGAAACCCAAAATTAAAAGAGGAAATGTACCGAAAATATAATCCCTAGGATGGAACGATCGATAATATTTTGAACATCTGTTCTTGATCATCTTCTGCAAACATGAGTTCGTGCGGACCGTTCTCCCACACCAGTAATCAAATAGCCTTCACAAATAAGAAGGAAAACGTCTCCTTCCCAAGATAATAGGCAACCAAAATATAAAAAACCTGCTATCAGTGTAGGAAAATCCCACCGCATAGTGAGGAAGCGCACAAAAATAGATACCTTGAATTTATGCCTTGGTCCGCAGAGAAATAAAAAGTACCCAGAAACAGTAAGCCCATCTTTCAATAAGCCTTGTTTTGCGGGAGGCCCAGCTTACGATAAGCGAAAACAGAAAAAGGGATGGAGAAAAGAAAAGAGCCCAAAGAGCAAAAGACTACGAGGATTCTCGAGATTGCCCCTTCTTCAAAAAACCTCATAGGATGCATTAAACGCTCGGATTACGGCATTTTGTTCATGTAAGAGTCCAAAAAAGACTGAGTCAAAAATTATTTCTTCTTGTCATTGAATGGGATCTGAATACGCAAATTAAGAGCGAAAGATTCGCGCTGTTGATCTACATTTTTGCAAATAAGTATTAAGAGAACCTACTCTCCGGGACTATTGTCTAAATGAGATCTCGAATGTTAATCAGTAAATTCCTTGGTATGTCTCCCCGTTTCTCATGTTTTACAAGTGTCCTAAGCTTCTAATGGAGATCCTGTTCCATTGGCCCCAAAACCCTTGAGAGAACAGGCCGGAGGCGTGTTGCCAGCCAGCTGCTGGTAGGACCGAATTAGACTAGCATGAGGCAAATTGCGCTAAGACAAAGAAGCTACCTCTAAACACAGCCAGCCTAAGAATGTCACTCATGGAGATATATGTGTTCATGCTACTCGGGAGACAAGTTCGAAAGTCACAGCTATTCCATTTTGCCTTATTCATGCCACTATTGGCGGTAAAGAAGCCACATTCCTCAAGACCTGGTGCGCCATCTTGCCCTAGGTTGATATCCGGAAAGCATCTCTCAAATCATTATAACTTACCATATACTATAGTATCTCACACTATTGTCATGGGCGGATCATTTCCTACAAGAGATATAAGACGAATTTTCTTCCCGCCCGAAACCGATACAGTATAGACTTCCGCAGGCATAGCTAGGACGCTCCTACCAGATTCGCCGACTGGAGGAGTTTTCATGGGAGATTCCTTTCTTCCGGAACTAGTTACTCTAAGCACTTCTTCTGAAAATCGTAAGAATACTGCGCACTGCCTTTTCTGAAAAACGGTTCCCAGGTGTTCTCTTCTCCCAGAAAGGACCCGTTTTGGGCCCACCTGCACGATATATGACAATTTCTTACTGTCCCTCCTTCGAATGTCGGATGATCCTCTTGTTAGTCTTGAAGAACTAGATAATTAATTTATGCGAGATTGCCTCCAGCAATTACGCATTCCTCCGTAGTCCCATTAAGAATTTGCACTCACTCTATGTTCTCTCTCTCAGTCTCTTCATTCCGGCATCTGCGGGTTGTATGTATCATGCTTAAGAATAGCTATCAGTCTGCGGAATGTCTACCATGTGAATTTGCGTAGGCATCACCATAAGTGTCTGACTTGGTTTAGTATTAGCGTTGAAGAAGCTCCGAATATGTAGTTCCAGATATAAACATAATGCCGGCATGAGGGCCCAGCAAAATAAGAAGGAGAGTGGGCATATCTTCGTTTGATGAGATCAATTAAAAAGGGCAGGAAACAAACGTCAAAATGTAATTTGAGATATGTCAGAAGAATTCTGGAAGGCAAGATATCGTCTTTAGGGCACAGATTAATAATTCGATCTAGGCATATCTGTATTCATATATCGCTATCTGCAAGTGAGAAGACTCAAAGAACTGAAGAATTCTGAACTAATGGTTCAAGTCTACTTGCCTTTACCATTTGTGACAAATAAGCAATCCCCTTCGTTACATTGTTATTTTCTTCTTCATATTAGGGATAGACGTTCTAAGGATCCTAATGAGAAACTTCTCAGGCATAGCCAGGTGCATTCGCCTGAGTTCTTGTCTTTGAGGGAAATATCTTTCATGGGTGAAAGGGTCAATCCTGCAAGAGAAGAACATTGGTGGCCAGGCCGGGATGGAAACAAGAATAATTTTTAGATTGAGGGACTGAAGATTCAAACAGATTGAAACAAAACTTGTGGGTAACAACCAAGAATTG
>JBAPGN010000168.1:0-34251 GCA_037355405.1 Vitis amurensis
GAAGCCATGGACAGGAAAGCAAATTGGTTGGTGGTGGGCTACATTGAAAGGAAGAAAGATACACTAACCTCTTGTTGTGGCTGAAATTCAGAGAACAGGAGGATTTTGTTTTTCCCATGAAAATTGACCACACTCCCATTTCTGCTCACCAAAATTCTGAATATTTTTTTCTTTCATTCTTCTCATGAAATAGAAATTTCATTACCAAAATGATTGCCCAAGTCCAGTAATTTTAGTTTGAAATTTATTTTATTTATATTTTTACTTTATTCAATCAGATGTCGTCTGAAAAAATAAGAATAAAATAATGAAATTTCCACTCAACCAAACAGCCTTCAAGCCAATTTTTTTATCAAGAACAAGAACTACCAAAAAAGGAAAAACAATTAGAATTAAATTCAATTTCTCTTTATCTTATATTTTTTGATAATTATAATTAATTAAAAATTTATTAGTTTTTATTTATTTATTTTCCATTCTTTCTTTAAAAGAATGAAAAAAGAGAAATTTATTTGGAGAACCCGGTAAAAAGTTTATGGAGTTCAAATATATTTTATTTTTTATTTTTCATATATTTTTGTTTATTTAATTTTATTGTTTTTCCTTGCACTTTTGGAAATTATTATTATTATTTTTATAAACAAGTCTATTAATTTTTATAAACAATTTGAAACTCAAATTGTGACCAAATTGATTTCAGAAGTTAATGGATACAAATTAGTCCATAATGACTCTATTATTTATCTTCTACACATAATTATGTTTTATATTTTCTCACTAAAGAAATCAACTTCAAATTAAGGGGCACTTTGTATTAAATTTATTAATTAGTTTAATAATTTTAAAAAATAACTTAAAATTTAAAAAAATAGATCTAATCATTACAAAAATAATAAAGTAAAACCGATACTTTATGAGGCATGACTTTACTTTTTTTCCTATACACAACTATATTTTATGAATTTTCTTATGAGGTAAATAGATTCTAAATTAAGTAAGACATAAATTAATAATTTAATTTTTTTTTATGAATCTTTTAATTTTTAAGAATAATTTGGAATTCAAAACATTAATCCAATTAATTACAGATTAAATCAATATATTATCGAATACTATCTCCATGATTGAGTACTAAATATGTACATATAATGAAAAGCTTGATTCATATATGTGTTAAAAAGGTTAAACTTTATTTATTTTAAAATTCATTTTAATAAAAATATTACTAAAAATTATTATTTTTAAAGTATTATTATTTGTTTTAAAATCAATTATTCGAGTCTTATAGCCACTCGATGTGGGATGCATTTCCTATCTTATAAAAATGAAATAAATTGAAGTGAAGAGTTGGAATTGCACGCAAGACCTGAGGCAATTAAGGTGTGTGTATATATATAAACTTATATATGAAATTATCAATATTTTAAAATGAAAAATACTTATACATTAAGTGTTATCATTTCTTTTATATCCTTGAATTTATTCAAACAAAATACATTACCGTTTCAAGATTTTATTTGTTTTTAAATTCAACATGTTATTGTAGAACAATTTTACTATAAATTATATCTACATATATCATTTTTTCAACAAAACAATTTTAATTTATATAATATTTATTTTATTTTATTTTATTTATTTTTATTTTTTTCCAATATTTTTACGAGTTTTAATTAATTTCTATCTTATCAATATTTTTTTTAATCAAAATTTAATGAAATCATATATCTAATGTAGATTAGTGTTGCATGTATATTCACAATATTCATATTTCTTATCAACACATGTGATATTGTTGTTGAATATATCACAAATTATATTATACATATATTAATTACGCTTACAAAATGACTTCAATATGTGCATTCTTGCTTATTTAATCATTTTTTTGTAGAGTTTTTCTTAATATTTCTATGAATTTTAATCAATTTTCATTCCATCGATTTTATTTTTTATAAAAATTTCTGCCTATATTTCTTAATATATCCGTAAAACCAAATGACCAATATATACATTGAAACTAATATTTTCATCTTTGATGGATAGCAAGTCATGAATCAAAGAAATTGATTAAATTAGATTTAATCAATTATTCTCTTGATGTAATGACATGGAATATTAAAGTGTACTTGACTCTCTTTAGTACAATGTTGAGTCAACTTCACAATTAAATTTTGAGAAGGTTAATATTTTCCTATAGGTCCTAACTAGTCCTTAAGCTCATATTCTTTGTTAGTACAAAGGTTTTGAGGAGTTTTAGAAAATTAATAATTTATGTGCATAAAGGTGCTTTGATAAAAGCACAAGATTGCACAAAATTTTATGATTAATTATTTTTTTAGTTTCTAGATTAATTAATTAATTAGAGTCCATTAAAAGTTAATTAATTAATTAAGACTTGGTGGGCTAGATAGTCATGTCCAAGTTGGGTCAAAGTCACTTAAGCCATATGAGAGTTTATATAACCCTATGACTACGATTTGGTTGACGGAATATAATATGATAAGATTTGTATATTCTAAGATATCATATCCGATTGGATAAGATATGCATATCCAAAGATATGATTTCTAATGAGATTTGATATTCTTGAATACACATATTCTATGAATATAATATTTTAAAATAATATATTGAATAAGATATGCTATATTATATTATATTTAAATTTAATTTATGAAATGAATAAAAAATAATATGAAATATATATTATTTTTCCACATTTGAAATAAAATTGATATCACATTCAAATATTTTCTATTTTAAAAAAATGAAATTTCATTTATGTTTAACAATATTTATCATTAAAATATTTAAACTTTACAAATATTTTTATTTTATTTTATGATATTTAATATATAAAAATAATTTATATATCATATATTAATATTATTTTATAAATATTTTTTTTTAGTTTTTTCTTTTTTAATCCTAAATTTAATTTATAATAATTTTTTTTATTTTATAAAATGAATATATTAAAAATAAAAAATTGATAAAAATAAAATAAAATTTTAATGCATGAGATATGTATATCTCATATCTTACCATAGGATTAACATATCTCATATGAAAGGGATGAAAAATAAAGGGTGGATAATATATCCTACCACTTTTCCTATACCATATTTAGTTAAACATAGGATATGATAAGTGATGAGATAACTTATCTTATCCCATCACTAACCAAACATAGGATAGGATATGATATATCCTATCCCATGCTATATCCGACCAACCAATCATAGCCTATGGGTTTTAGGGTTACACTTTAACTAAAAAGACTAGTAGTCTTCTAGATACCTAGCCACCTTCTCTTTATCCTCTCAAGGTGTGTAGTCACTTTACACAAGGCCATGGAACTAAGAAAAAGCTATTCGGTGGAAGATTTGAGATCTTTTCTATATATAAAAAAATTTAGGGATGATTCCTAACACAACCTATAGGGCTAAAGTTTTTGTTTTTATTGCTTCCACTACACTTAAGATTTTATATGCATGCATCCCAAAGACAAAAGGATATCAAATCCCAACAATATGATCACTCTAGGATTCAACTTGTAGGTCAAAGTTATTGATGACCTTTGCATTAGCACAATATTTTCTCAAGTTTAAGAACTCATGCAACATAGTAGCTTAGAGTTGTCGTGACAAGCCAATAACTACTTAATCAAGACTCTCTATAGATCTTATTCAATGTATAACCATACACTAATACACTATCCATGGAAAAGTTATATCGATAACCAAGACAAATTATCACACTAATTAGGAGGTAGTGCAATAAAACTTCTGATGGATTGTCTAAGTTTATGAACTAGTTGTGAATAAACTCATCAACTTGTAAGGATCCTATGACTTGAATCTTTCATACAACTTCTAATGCACTCAATTCACATACAATACAAGTAATAATGCCTGAAATTTTTTAATACCATAATGCAACTATGATAGAAAAAGAAAACTAATATTATGTATTATTAAATTCAAATGTTACGTTATGTTGTTGTTTTTAGGGGCTTTATTCTAATAGTGTATACAAACTATTCTACTCTCCACTCATTCCATTTGTCCATCATTACATCTTTGTTCTTTTACCAAGAATACTTTTGTTGAGGTTTAGGCATTGACTTGTTCTAAGCTCCAGAATATTCATGTGAGTCTCTTTGGTGAGACACAAGACCTCTTCATGTATATTCTCCTTGTTGACTTCATAGAGCCTACTTGGATTTTGGTTATGTTTACTTCTTATAGGTTTTATCTACTATTTATTGGACCCAAATATGTAAATCTAAAGCACATTTAATTCATTATATATTTTCTAACTAGTTTATTTGATATCACACAAATGATCCTTAACATTATGACTACATACCATAATGTCACAGACTTAGTCTTTTCCTAAACTTGTGTGACACTTAGACAAGTCAAGACACTTGATCTTGCTAAGTCAGCCTTACTCCCAATACTTAGCTTGCTAGGCTAAGATGCACTTGACTTAGAAGCTTTAGAAGGCATAGTAGGCAACACTTAATGAATGAAAGCTTTTATTACTCTCAAGGATGCTTTACAAGTGCTTAGGAAGCTCACTTGCTTGGTGCCTTGGTCAAATGAGAGTCTCACCTATTTATAGGGGCCGTAGGAAGTTTCTAGAATCTTAGAGGGTTCCCTACAAATCATGAATATTCTAGAACATCCTACTCAAGTCCATGTGCAAACTTATGTACAAGCATATACAAGACACTTCTGGAACTCTCTAGAATGCCTTCCACCTTAGTGTAGAGAAGTGTGAGTGTTTCTAACCATCTCTAGAATTTCCCACACTTTTCCTACCAATGACTAAGTGTAAGAGTCTCCAGAAGCTTCCTGGCCTCTATATAAGCCCATGAGAAGGGTCATTTGAAACATCTTGTGACACTCTCCCCACTTAAGCCACAAATGTCCTCATTGTGCCTTCCTCCCAAAACCACTTGATCTGCTCTTGGAACTACCATAGCACGTCTACTGGATCCAAGCTAACCTCATTCTCTGGTAGTCCCTTCCATTTCACTAAGTACTTCATTGTAGGAGGCACACTTTGTCTTTTTATGACTCGATTTGCGATGATGTACTCTATCTCCTTATCATAGGAGGTCACAATTGTTGTAGGTGCCCACTTAGACAACCTTTGTCTTGGATTATCCCTATCTTTGTGATATGGTTTCAAGTAACTCATGTGGAAGACATGATGAATCTTTAACCTTGATGGCAACTCAACTTTGTAGGACACCTTGCCAACTTTCCTAAGTATTGGGAATAGACCTTCATACATCCTCACAAGGCCTTTATGGATCGAATTTAGTGAGTTGAATTGTTGAGGAAAGAGTTTGACAAGCACTATGTCCCCGACCTTGTACTTCGTGTGGCGTTGCTTCTTATCAACACACTTCTTCATCTTCCTAACAACCTTATTCAAGTATGAGCGTGCTATATCGAGTTGTGCCACCCCTTAGTGAACTTGAAAGCCCTAAAATTCTCCCCGTATAGCCCATCGCTAGTGTGTGAGGAGTCAATGGTTGCTGCCCCGTGGCTAGCTCAAACTGGCTCTTGTTGGTCACCTCACTTCTTTGTAAGTTGTATGAGAACTAGGCCACATTTAACAACTTAGCCTAATTCTTTTAGTTGGTACTCACGAAACGCCTTAAGTATAGCTCTAGCAAAACATTTGTCTGCTCAGTTTGCCCATCCGTTTGTGAGTGAAAGCTTGTAGAAAAGTGAAGCTCTAGTCCCATAAGTTTAAAGAGATTTGTCCAAAACTTTCCAGTGAAGCGCAGATCACAATCACTACTGATGTACTTAAGCAACCCCCAGTACTTAACCACATGCTTCAAGAATGGCCTTGTTGTCTATTCCACAATGTAGTTTGTTGGGGTTACTATGAAGGTAGCGTACTTAGAGAACCTGTCCACTACTACTATGATCGAGTCGTAGCCCTCCAAATTAGGTAGCCCAATGAAGAAGTCCACACTAATACTCTCCCATGGTTGCTCCGCTATGGGTAGTGGCTCTAATAAGCCTTTAGGCTATTGCTGCTCCACTTTCTTTTGTTGGCACATAAGATAAGTCCTCACATAAGCCTCAACTTCGTCTTGTATCTGAGGCCAGTAGTAAGCCGACTCGAGTAGTGCCCTCATGCATCGTTGTCCAAGGTGCCCAACCTACTTGGTGTCATGACACTCCTTGACCAGGTTCTTCCTTATGTTCTCCCTTGTGGGCATGTAGAGTCGTCTCCCCTTAGTGTAAAGTAGGTTGTCATCCACCAAAAACCGCTTAGTCTTTCCTTCCTAAGCTAAGACAATGAGACCCTTAGCCACTCGAACACGTTGCAATCCTTATTTTAGAAGATCCACCATGTCTCATTGGGGTTGGCTCGTAATGGAAGCTAGCTCTACCTTGTAACTTAGTGCGTCGACCACATGATTAGTATTTCCTGGCTTATACTTTAGTGTGCAATTGAATTCTACCAGAAAGTCTTGCCATCTAGCTTGTTTAAGACTTAGCTTCTTCTATGTCTGGAAGTATCTAGTGGCAACATCGTTAGTTTTCATCATGAAGTGAGACTCCAGTAGATAATGCCTCAATATGCGCAATCATTGAACTATGGCCATCATCTCTTTCTCCTCAATCATGGCATTTAGGGCTTTCCTCTTGGGTCAGTCCCGTGCCCAATGTGGACTATCACATAGGAAGTAGTTGGTCATGGGCTTGAACTCCTTCTGTTTGTCTTTTCCCTTGCCACTCTTGTCACTTGCGGCCTTACTTGATCTTACCTTAGGAGTGTAGCCCTTTGATCCCCTGTCTTTCTAATTTCTAGCATGATTTCCCTTGGACTATGGCTTGGGCTTGGAGGAGTCTTCCCTTTTGTATTCCACCAAGAAATCCACTACTGTCATGGCCGTGGCTAGGTCTTGGACACCACGTCTCCTTAACTCTTGCTTGACCCAACTTTGTATGTTGTCCATGAAGTTGAATAGTAGCTCCTCCTTGGACATGTTTAGAATCTCAAACATTAGTGTAGAGAATTCCTTAATGTACTCATGGATTGAGCCTGTGTGCTTGAGATGTTTCATGTTTTTCCTCTTTAGGTAAGCCACATCCTCAGAATTGCCTCTTAATCTCTCGCTTAAAGGTGTCCCATGTGTTTATGGTGCATGCCTCATTTTTGATATTGACAAACCTCTAACATCACCACAGAATAGCATTATCAATAAGGTAGAGGGTCACAGTGCGTACCTTAGTGGCTTCATTTGTTAGTGCGATAACCTCATGAGAGGTCATGACCCATGCTAACACAACAGTCATGTAAATGACCAACTCTTGTCCAACCTTGTGGTCTCGGGCCTCCATACGTGAAACCAAGGCCTCCATCATTGACTCCATATTAGCAAGCATGCTTATGACCTTGTATTGGAAGGACATGAACTCCTCGTGTGACACCAACTGAACTTGTGAGATGAGCACCCCTTCATGAAGGTCTTGAATTTTCTCCCTTATATCCTCTAAGCCATTTTCTATGCTTTGTTCAATCAAGTCCACACCTTCCCGAGTATTTACCATGGCTACCCCTACCTTGGCTAGCCTTTCCTCTATGTTGGCTAAGGCATCATGAGACTTATCCTTCCTACCCCTACCATGTGTAGTAGGTTTGGTCTCTCTCCCACGGGCTTTCTCACTAGTTCCATCCATATTGGAACCCGACATGCTTTCTTTACTATGCCCGCTTCGTAGCCGTGCTTTGATACCAACTGTCACAGACTTAGTATTTTCTTAAGTTTATACAATACTTAGACAAGTTGAGACACTTGATCTTGATAAGTCAACCTTACTCCCAACGCTTAGCTTGCTAGGCTAAGATGCACACGACTTACAAGCTTTAGAAGGCGTAGTAGGCAACACTTAATGAATGAAAGCTTTTATTACTCTCAAGGATGCTTTACAAGTGCTTAGGAAGCTCACTTGCTTGGTGTCTTGGCTAAATGAGGGTCTCACTTATTTATAGGCACCTTAGGAAGCCTCTAGAACCTTGGAAGGTTCCTTACAAATCATGAATATTCTAGAACATCCTACACAAGTCTATATACAAGCTTATGTACAACTATATACAAGACATTTCTGGAACTCTCTAGAATACCTTAGACTCTTCCCATGCCTTCCACCTTAGTGTACAAAGAAGTGTGGGTGTCTCTAGCCATCTCTAGAATCTTCCACACTCTTCCCGCCAATGGCTAAGTGTAGGTGTCCTTAGAAGCTTCTTGGCCTCTAGTATTGGGAAGTCATTGATAGAAGGTGGGAATGTTAATTACACAGACATTTGCATGCTGCAAGTAATAAAAAAATTCTTTATATATTTTTTATTGTTTTTTTCAAGTACAAATTATTATAAACTAATTATTATTTAACTTTTGCCAACATATTTTTTAAATCCAATGTTCCAATATTCAAAGTATTTTTCCAACTATCCGGAAATTAAAGTTGGATTAAAGGAGGTTATCAAGATATTAGAGCTAGATTTGGATAAACAAGCAAGAGCTATTAACGAGGTATAATAATAGTTTGTGACCTTTATATAATACATTTTGTATATGTAGTGTGCATTAACAAAAAAAAAATGTTAATGATGTAGGTGAAATTATTTGTTGGCGGTTGAGGAGAATTTGGAAGTGCACTTACAAAGAAAGCAATAAATCAATCTCTTCCAGGTACTCAATACATTTACATATATTACAAATAAGAAATTATCATTATTTTTTGTTAAATATATCATAGTGATTAATAAGTATGCATTTTCTTTATTGTAGCTGAATGGTTAAGCAACTATGGTGACGAAGGTCCACATCTACAAAAGATTATTGTTAAAATTTCAAGCCAAACTTATTCTTTATCAGGTTGTGAAAGAAATTAGAGCACGTGGTCATTGATTCACACAAAGTTGCGCAACCGTTTGGCAATGAAAAAGTTGCATAAGTTAGTTTATGTGCACTACAATATGCGACTTTGAGTTAAGAATTTGATGCAAAAGCGAAACAATGAAGATTTATACAATCTAATTGATTTGAATCATATCTTTAATGATGATGATATATTAGATGAGTGGATACGAGAAGGAGAGGAACCTATTTTATCATCTAATAATTTGGATTGGTTTGATAAAGGTCTTCCCACTAATGAAGAAGGTAGAGAAACAGTTCATGAAGATGATGGTGCCACAAATCGTAGAGTTAGTAGGTGTACAAGTAATGCTACACAAGAAAGAGATGTTGATTCTCGTTGTAAAGGTAAGGCTCCTAGAAAAATTTCTTCAAGTTCTAGTAGTGATGATGGTGACAATGAGGGCAGTAGGCGAGGTGGTAGCACTAGTGGGGGCAGTAGAGGAGTTGGTGGCACTGGTGAGGGTACTGGAGGAGATTGTAGCACTGGGAGAGGTTATGTTAGTCAAGTAGATCCTAGCATGTTATGGGCACAAGGAGGTGAAAATTACTATGTCACACAAGATACAGATCATGGATATTGACCGGGGATATGGGAACAACGAAAGCATTTGGAAAGATTAACTACATTTCCTAGTGATGATGATTATTCTAGTGGGCATGATTATCATAGATCAAATTATCACTGTATCGATGAGCACTTGCAGAATTGGGTATAGGATCAAGGTCGTATTTTAGAAGGGTAGATGATATATCATATCATAGCTTTAGAGACCTTGATAGCTCTTCCAATACTTTTAGTAGAAATGATTTTGATCGATTTCCAATGATGCATCCAGAGGGATATTCAAATACTGGAACATGAGCTAGTGATTCATATGGATATGATCAATCTTCTATTAGCAATAGCATTGCTTATTGAGGTTTTGGATACTATCAATATGGTGTTGATCCCGAACAGCCTTTGAAACCATATTTTCCTGATTATGGATCATCAAGCCAATCATCTCAACCAACATATTCGAGTTATGAACAACTCTTTCAACCATATTGTGGACCCGCATTTTTTACGTGCGCCCCCACTCGATTGGTGAGACTCGCTTTTCTATTTGTGAAAAATTAATTTTGGAAAAAAGTCGGAGTCGCCACTTATTTTATTTTTATTTTAAAGGGAAAATAAAACAAGAAAGAAAAACCCTAAAATGTGACTCCATAATTTTTGGAAAAATCATGTTTTTGAAAAACCCGAGTCTAGGTTGGGGATCAAGTTACCTATTGGGAAGATACCTCTAAAAGGTAGCACCCCTCTAAGCCTCATAAAGGTCTTTATTGACTAAGTTGAGGAAAACGTGGCAATTAAATGGTTGATCATGGATACCTAAGTAAGCAAGGGGTTTTAAAAAAAATAGTATGTCAAGCAAGAAAGTCTTATCATAGGAGAGAGTCAAAGTGTGTACCTGAACGGCTTCTCAAGCGCTATCATGAAACATAAAAGTTAGTATAGAGATACATCACACAACATGTGTTTTTGTCAAAGATAATCAAACAAGCATCAAATATATATCAAGGCAATCAAATAGGATAGCAAGCATGGGCATGGTAAGCAATGACAATCATATTCGTAGGGTTTTAGAAAGTGGATATTAGGGAACGTACTTAGATAGCATATATAACTCATAGCGTGCTTCCGTAGGATAGGGAAAGGTTAGATAATAAATAATATAGAGCAAAAATCTTAACATGCACATCTAATTAATATAACAAAAAAAATGATCAAAGTACACTAAATTACCGGTCATCACACGTCTTGTATAGAATTCTTAAAAAAAAAAAAATAAACACGATTTCAATAAGTAGCAAATGTGGTAGTAAAAAAGGAATTTTTTTAAAAAGATTTTTTTATTATGTAGGGGTTTCACCAATTCCCCAATTGATATACACGATTTTAGCCCAGAATTATCCCATTTATATGGGACCACGAGCTTTGATTCGTGTTTGATTTAAAACCAAAATTTTCATTAAAAACCGAGAAAGATGCAAACTGATCAAAAAAATCGTTGCATATTATTTTAAGAAAATGGGGTTTTTGATTCTAAGAACTTTAAATGATTTTTAAAAAAAAATAGAATTTCTTAAAGGGGTCTTCGGAAAAAAAGGTTTTGATTTTAAAATAAAAGGAATTAATTTTTAAAATAATAAAACATAGAAAACAAAATACCAATCAAAATAAAAGAAAGCGAAAATCACAAAATGAAAATTTAGAAAATCATGTCAATTAAAGTGGTGAGGGTAAGACCAACCTTCATGAGTTTCTAATGGCCTTAAAAAAAAAAAGAATTTAACTAACAATCACTAAGGCATCAAGTTTATGACTTCCTAATCAAACAAACTAACAAAATATTACCCAAGACTAACATTTAGATTTCAAGAGACACATGAATTAAAATAAAAATAACCAATCAAAGATTAAAGCCAACAAACTTAGCATATGGAGATAATAATATGGAATCAATTAAGGTAAATTAGCATTTTAACAAAATATGATAAATCAAAGACCAAAGTTCAACAATCTTGAAGGTATGAAAACAATGACATGCAATTAACTGGATTGATTATCTAAAATTCCTAAAGCTCATACTAAATGTCAATAGATCAAAGCCAAAATTACCGTACTTAAAACATGAAAATAATTACACGTGATTGACTTAATTAATTAAACAAAATTATAATCAACTACAAAATTAGATATAAACGGATTAAATTCAAAGTTAATGAAATAAAAAACACACAAACACATTCAATACTAAAAATAATTAATACTAGATTAAATTAAGAACATCATCAACATCTAATAAGATTAGCTAAACTATCAAATTGGAATCACAAATATTTTTAAACTAAAGCAAATAAATAAATTAACAAAATAAAATTAAACTAAGATCGAAATTAAAAATATGGAATTTGTCTAAGAGGGTTAATCAAACAATTAAATTAAAATCATGAACGCATTCAGATTATAAAATAAATTAAAATCAAACTAAATTAAAATTAAATTCTACTTAATAAAATTATTGGAATATTAAAAACTCAAACTTTATTTGATACAATCATTTAAACTAAAGAATTAAGATCCACGAATGCCTTTAAGTTAAAAACGAATTAAAATTAAAGTAATTGGAATTAAAAACACAAACTTTATTTAGCGTGATTATTTGAACTAAAAATGAATTAAAATCAAACTAATTAGGATCACTAAAACATTCAAATTAAATCATAAACTAAAAATAAGTTAATCCGAAATTAAAAAAGTAAACTTTATCTCACAAATTATTTAAACTAAGGAATTAAAATCATTAACGCATTCAAATTAAATTATAAACTAAAACTAACTTAATCCGGAATTAAACAAATAAACTTTATCTCGCAGATTACTTAAACCAAGGAATTAAAATCACAAACATATTTAAACTAATAGCTAAATTAAAATTAAACTAATTTGGGATTTTAAAAATATGAACTTTATCTATCAGGAATACTTAAACTAATGAATTAACATCTCAAACACATCTAAACATATAGGATATATTAAAATTGAACTAAATTGAAATTAAAAATAAGAACTTTTCTAATATGAATAATTAAACTAACAAATTAAAATCACAAAAACATATAGGATAGATTGAAATCGAACTAAATTGAAATTAAAAATAAGAACTTTTCCAATAGGGATAATTAAACTAACGAATTAAAACCACAAACACATCCAAACTAAAAAAGAAAAATAAATCAAAACTAAATCGAAATTAAAACAAGAAATTTATTATATAGGATTAATTAAATCAAAGAACTAAAATCATTAAAACACTCAAGACTAAAAGGATGGATCAAAACGAAATCAAAAATAAATTTGAAAGCGTACACTTACCTATAAACCGTTATTTGTGGAGATTTTGTGGGCTACTCCTTTCTTTTTTATGGTTATGTACCGAGTCGTCAAAGTTCTTCGCGCGTCCTCTCAAAAGAATTGCTCTCGCATCCTCTTTGCCCTCCAATCCATGTGAAAATTCTTTTCGCCTATTCCCCTTCGGAAAAAAATTCCTTTATGCTTGGATTCTCTCCTTTATTTATAAGGCAACCCACTCCTTATGGAATATCTTATTTCCATTTTTTCCTACATGCGCGTGGATATGGGAAGTCCATTATGTGTGGCTCACTTGGAGATTTCCCCAAGGATGCAGCTGTATCTTGTTTGGTAAGTGATCAAATCCCTTTTAATCTTCTTTCCATATGTTCCCGGATGTGCCTCAGCCGTGATTTGCCCACTTTCTATATGCAGCCCAGATTTTTTCTTCAAGCAAATCATATGCAGCCCGGATTCCTTCTTAAAGTCGTGATCTGCCCACTTTCTATATGCAGCTTGGATTCCTTCTTAAAGCAAATCATATGCAGTCCGGATTCGTTCTTAAAGCCGTGATCTGCCCACTTTCTATATGCAGCTCGAATTCCTTCCAAGTTTCCCTATTTGGCCGTGATCTCCTCTATTTGATGACACCAAGTCTCATGCAAAATTAAAAATAAAGTTGAAATAAGAAATCATTTAATTGGAAATAGAATAAAATAAAATAGAAAATCAAATCACATAGCCACAAAAATCCAAAATGTCAATTCATGGAATTAAAGAATAAATGAATAAGTGAGTAAATAAACAAATAAATTGATAAGGGTATAAAAATAAATATCAGATGTATTCAATTAGAAAAAAATCAAGAAATTAAAGTAATGCAACATATTATAATAATTTAAATGTCAAACTCAAACCCTTAAAAATAAAAAAATAAAAAATTCATTTCATGCAATAAATAATCAAGCCAATACTCATCCTATCTCGGAAAATGAAGTAACCAAAATCAAGAACACGCCTAAGTGGGCTATGCCAAAAGAAGTGTCCAAATGACCTATTCTGAAAGATTGTCTAAGTAACCTAGGGTGAATGTGTGCAAGCTAGAAGGTGCCAAGTGCATCTAAATGGGCCTAAGGTGATGCCTAATGGGCCAAGTGTATCTAAATGGGTCTAGGGTGCCTAAGTGGGCCTAAGTCTAAATTAGGGCTGCCAAGAGTCACAACGGGGCTAGATAAATCCCTTAACTAGAGTCTCCAAGGTGGCTCAAGAAAGGTAAGTAGTGTGAGTAGCTATGGGCTACCAAGAGATTACTGTAAAGTATTAGAAATGGACTTTAAAAACATGTGCTAAAGGGACAAAATTGAGGGTCTACACATATCCTCATTATGGGAATTACCACCCCAATTTGTATACTCGTCATAGGATTGATGATGATGATTTTGAACCCCCTTGTCATTCAACTTGGAATTGATTATTGTATTGTATGTTTGTTAGTAAAAATGTTATCATACTTGAAATAAAATAATTTTCTTTTTATTAACATTATCATAAATAACTCTAAGCAGGTACTTTTATAACTATTTAAATAATGTTAAATGTGAAACAATTTTATTTTATTAATTTTTTAGCTTATTTAATTATTTATATTTCTTATGATTTACATAATATTTTTATAATTTTTTGAATTTTCTAATTAGCTTATTTTACGTATCACCCGATACCAAACCAATACACCGAGACCGATACGCCTCAGGACCCTCCAAGTCGGTGACCGATACCGTGACTTTGAACCATGCATGGGAGTCTAAAGAAAGTGAGACTTTCCTTGGAAGGCGTTTTTGGGAAGTTTGAAGTTCTAAGGATTTGTTTTGGTAAGGAAGATATGGATATTGGGAGTTTAAGAAAAATTGGACTCCTTGAGAATATAAAAATGTGAACTTGAACTGAAATGAGACTTGGGATGGGAAGATTGGAGAAAGAAGGAAAAACGAGAGACTATTATTGGGGAATGGATTCATGGATGAGGGGAATTCTTTTGGAGATCATGTCATTAGTGGAATTAGGGGCCTTAAGCCATTAATAAGGAAGGTTAAACATTTTTTTGGAATGAGGGATCATGAAGCATTTTAGAAAAAAGAAATAAGACTACATTTTAGAGAAGAAAGAGGGGCAACACACCTGAAATCTCAATGACAACTTTTCCATTGGGCTTTGGGGGAGAAATATGTATCCTCTTTAAGAACAATAACCAAGGATGACTCAGGAAAAAAAGCTTATGCACAGTCCACTATTGGAGGGACTGCATAAGTCCTCAAATAGACTTCTTTCTCCATGGAGAAGCACCAACACGCAGCAGCCTGAAAAGGGAGAGAGTCCATCTTGGAAAGATTACCACATACACAGGCGGCCACTTGGAAAGACTCTCCACGCACACACCAAGGGTGAGAGGATAGCTGCACAACCCATAATTTTAGGATCTCCATGTTGGCTGCATCGTTGAGAAACAGTCTACCGCATCAAGAAAAAGATAGGAAACACACACAACCACCGATTCCAAGAAGGTGGCAACCCATTGCACTTTGCCAAAGATCATCACTCCACGCACTCTCATAAGGGATCCTATAAAGAGACAACATATAAGAAGAAACAGTCCACCTAGTGTCCATATACAACTAGTCCACATGTCGTTAGGAAACGTAAGTTAAATCTTATATATTTTAGTGTTGATTCATTACTTTGGATTAAAAAATTAGGATTATGTTTAGTGTAATTTTGGTTCATTATTTTGGGTTAAAAAGTTGAAATTTTGTTTACCTTGGTTTCGATTCATTGTTTTAGATTAAAATTTTAGAATCTTGTTTAGTTTTGATTCCTTGTTTTAGTTTAAAAAATTAGAGATTTGCTTAGATTGGCTTTGATAGTTTTGATTCTTTGTTTAAGTTTTAAAAGTTAGAATTTTTTTTAGTTTATATGTTTTCATAATTTTAGTTTATTAATATAATGGATTCCATGTGATAAAGTTCATGTTTTAATTTTTGTTTTGACTGAGTTTTGATCCATCTTATTTAGTCTATTTTGATTCATCCTTTTTAGTTCCTGAGCTTTTAGAATTTAAGTTGATTAGTTTAATTGGCTCCATGTCTTTATTTTCATCTTTTAAGTATATCAATTTTCATTCTTGGTTGATCATTAGTTTAGACTATGTGTTTTTCTAAAATTTTGATTAATTAGCTTAATTGATCTTATGATAGTTCTTGATTGCTCATCTCAGTATGTGCTTGATTGATCCTTGTTAATTCTTGATTAATATCTTGTTTGTTAAATTTGAATTTTAGAGGTCCTCAGAAAATAATGAAGATTGACCTTTATTCTCACCATATTAGTTTGGTTAGTTGTCAAACATTTTACTTTGTGATTTTGTTTTCCTTTGGTTTGCTTGTGTTTGATCCTTGTGTTTTGTTATTTGCAAATAATTTCTTTATTTTTAAAATAACACGTTCCTCAAAATATTCCATATAAAAATCCATTTCAAAAACTCATCTTTATGCAACTAGATTTCATTTAGTTTGCATAATTTTTTTTTAAACAAAATTTTTGGTTTTAAGTAGAACATGAATCTAAGCTCGTGGTCCCAAATAAATGGAATAATTATAGGCTAAATTTGTGTATATCAATTGGGGAATTGGTGGAACCCCTACATAAAATCATTTTTCAAAACTCTTCCTTGCTACCAGTTTTCATTCAATCACCGACCTTTTAGCTTTAAAATTCGTTTTAGCAACTTTAGAATATTTTAAAAAAAAAAATTCCAAAACTTGTATGATTTCCTTCACTTCTTGAACTTGAATTTAAAATTTCGTTTGAGTTAGAAAGCAATTCTAGAATAGAAGATATAAATGAGTTTTTAGGAGGGCTCTGTTTTCACCTAGTTCTAGACACCCAAAATCTTTTTGTAAAAATAAAATAACAGATGACTTTTTAAATTTAATTCAATATTTTTTCTTAATTTTAGACATCTTGAAATTGGTTTGAGACATATAAAATATTATTTTTAAAAAAATTCTTTTATGCATGCCACTTTTTATTTTTATTTTATCTAATCTGGACTTTGTGGAACTTTTGGGTGTGTTTGCTGTAATTTGTCATTTGAATGAGTGTTCAATTTTTGGTATGTTGTTCTAGATGTGTAGGAGTTGTTTCTTGTAATGTTTTGTAATTAAATTCCACTCTAAGACATTTTAAAAAAATTATTTTGTGATGCTTCATTTTCTAACCATATGCTAATGGTCTTTTACATTGCTTGAATTGTTATTTTATTTTTGGAGTCATTTGACTTTGGCTCAATTTTGTCTTTGGTATTGTATATCAGACATAATAAAGATGTTATATAATTTATACTTGTCCTAATCACTCTAGCATTTTTGGAGGAATCTTATAAATTATGCATGCTATCTAGGTACGCTCTCTATCACCTATTTTTTGGAATTTTATGAACATGCATGTTGTTGTGAGCTTTGTTTGTGTTTGATTCCATCCTTGGGTGTCTAGATGTCTATTTGATTTGCTCTGATAAAATACATGTCATGTGCTATATTTTTGTGCTAACTTTAATATCTTATGATAGCGCTTGAGAGGTAGTCCAAGTACACATCCTAACCTTCGATTCCTTTGTGATTGTGATTTGATTTCTTTTTTGGCTTGTTAGTTTCAAAATCACCTTAGCCTACCTAGGTACCTTCAATTAATAGATTAATTTCCATTTCTACCTTGACTTAGCTAGTAGAGACCTCTTTAGGGCTTAGAGGGGTGCTACCTATTTGAGGTACCTTCCAAATAAGTAACATAATCCCCGGACCTAGACTTGGGTTTTTCAAGACTTGCTTGTCCAAAACTATGGAGTCACTTGGTTTTTTTTTTTTTTGGTTTTTTCCCTTTTAAAATAAAATAAAATAAGTGGTGACTCCAACTTTTCTAAAACTATTTTTTCACCAATAAAAATGAGTCTTGCCGATTGAGTGGGGACGCATGTAAAAAATGTGGGTCCATAGATATCCATGAGGAGCTTTAAGTGCTAGACCAATGTGCTCCCATTGATGAGAGCTTTTCATTTAAGCGTGTTAGCATACTAGAGACACAATTGGAGCCCCTACTATAGATGATGAGGATGAGATACAGGAGGTTGAGTATGTTGTTAAGAGTTAAAGCCCTTATACTTGAGGTCAACAAAGTAGAGATGATGCAAGCAACATTGTAGTTTAAAGCACCATTCAATCAAACAATTATGTATTGCCTTGTATATGTTTGATTTTCTCATATTTTCTCTAAGTTTTTGAGATTTTAGATATCTTTTATAAATATTGATGACCTTGAGATCATCTTGAGACATTACAAATGTGAGAATGAGGTTTGAATTCAAACCAATGGAGCTCTCAAGTGTTGTCCTAGTTTGACTAATAAATTGTTTTGAAGTGGTTGAAAGGGTTAAACATGTTCAATAGAGATTAAGTTAATTTTTTTGGATTCCTCACTTTTCGAACTTAAATTTGACCAATTTTTTAAGTTTTTAGAAGTCGTTTGCTTGAGGAATAAATTGGCGAAAGACGAGTGATGTTTTAACTCAGGAGGGTTCCACCAAGGGCTCCATAAGGGATCCACTTCCTAGTTTCCTATCACGAACCAAATTTTGGGCGACTTAGAATTTGACCCATGACTCTAGGTAAAAGGTTTGACCCTAAGAGTTCCTTCTAATTCAAGCTGGTAGTCAACCAATTATTTTTTTTTTTTCTAAACATAAATCACACTAGAGTTCTCTTCAACTAACATTCCAATTTATCAATATATCAATCACTACTCAAGAGCAATAAGAAAATTCAATAACAATAAGATCTCCAACTTAAGTCTAAAATGAAAGTTCATAGTATGAGCAAATTAATCAAAATAAAGTCTCATTAAAAATATATAGTTTCAAAGTTTGCTAATACAAGTTCCAAAATAAACCAACATAACAACTATACTAGAATCCATTAGGTTGCTCCAAAATCTCTTAGGGCATCCTAAAGCCTTCCATGCTCTATCTATTGATCTTCAGGGGTTATATTTGTATCTAAAAGTTTTAAGAAAAAAAGGGTGAACATTTCCACATAACTCAGTAGGGTGTCTTACACCCAAGAGGGTTAATTAATATTACTAAGGTTCAAGATATACAAAATAAATATTCAACCATAAAATCAACAACCCAAATTCTCTCAATACAAATAGTGTCTCAAAGTCTTAAGGGCAAACATCACTACTATAAGCTCCAAATCATGTGATGGATAGTTCTACTCATGCGACTTTAATTGCCTTGAGGCATAAGTTATCACATTGCCTTGCTGCATTAGCACGTACCCTAGCCCCACTATAGAAACATCACAATAAACCGTAAATAGCTTTCCACTAATAGGATTACTTAACACTGGAGCAATGGTCAATTTCCGCTTCAACTCTTAGTAAGCATTCTCACAGTTCTCATTCCATTCAATTTTCACTCATTTTCTAGTCAAATGAGTCATTCGTGTTGCAATTCTAGAGAAGTCTTCCACAAACCTCCTATAGTATCCAACCAAACAAAGAAACTTCTAACTTGGAACACATGAGTAGGACTTTGCCACTCCTACATAGCTTCCACCTTGGAATGGTCCATTGCTATTCCTGTCTTAGAAACCAAATGACCTAAGAAATTCACTTCAATAATCCAAATCTCACTTTTGTCCCAATTCCCATACAACTAGTGTCTTTCCAATGTTCTAAGGGTGGTTACCAAATGTTGCTTATGCTCCTCCAAACTCCTTAAGTAAATCAAGACGTCATCCACAAAGACAATCACAAATTGATCCAAGTAAGCACAGAATATTCGGTTCATTAAATCCGTAAAAGCATCAGGAGCATTAGTTAACTCAAAAGGCATAACTAAAAATTCATAATGTCAATATCTTGTTCTAAAAGCGGTCTTGGGGACATCTCCTTCTCTAACCCTCAATTGATGATACCTAGTTCTCAAGTCAATCTTATTAAAATACTTTGTACTCTTCAATTGATCAAACAAGTCATCTATCCTTGGAAGATGATACTTATTCTTCACAGTAACTCTATTCAACTTCCTATAGTCAAAACACAGCCTTAACGTGTCATCTTTCTTCTTCACAAACAACACTGAGGCTCCCCATAGTGATGTACTTGGACGAATAAAATCCTTACTCAACAATTCCTCCAATTGAGTTTTCAACTCCTTCAACTCAAGAGGGATCATCCTATAAGGGGCTACTGAAATAAGATATGTTCTTGGATATACTTCAATAAAGAAATTAAATTCTCTATGTGGTGGTAAACCTGACAGCTCATCTAGAAATACATCCTGAAACTTCTTCACCACTGGAATTTTTCTAACGTCCTTCTGGGCTTCTTTCTTATTGCGAAGACAAGTTAAGAAATTTATTGAACCCTTCCTCAACACATACTGATAGCACGGATTGGACTGCAATAAAGGTAAACTAACACACTTCCCCCCAAAAAAACAAATCTCAAATCCATTTGGCAAACAAAATATTATCCTAATTTCTCTAAAATAAGTTTATAGTTTCTTTTTGTCATTGTCGTAGTTTTTCCTTTTAGCAAGATGCATGTTTCCTACTCAATCTACTAACAAGAACATTCTCTATATAAGATTTCTCATTAATACTTATAAAGTTTATTCGTTTTTTTTCATGCATTCAGTAGACTCATAATTTACTATTGTCATATATCTTATAACTCAAATGCACTAATATTTTTAAATATTTCAGTTATGCAGTTCCAAATGTTCTAATAATTATAACGTCACTTGATTTTTATTTCCTAGTCAAATCCCTTAGTTTAAATGCCTTATATACTTTCAATACTATCGATCAATTAAATCCCCTTTGTCGCCTTAAATACTTCCTTTTTATAGAATCTTTTTCCTATCATTTAAAAACACACCATATATCCAACTAAGAGGCATTTAATATAAACAATCACATTAAATATCACAATAATAAGGAAAGGGAGATGTGACAAATGAGATAAAACAAAAATAAAGTCTCACGGTCCCTAGCGGGTAAATTGGTTGACCTGCCAGTTGACCACTCAAGGTATGAAAGAAACTCCATCTTCAACTATATCTCGAATCCAACCACATCTTACTTCAACCTAAGAAACTCTTCACATCATGTACAAACGTGTTTCACGACTAATACACAATACGTGAAGCTTTTGAATTCAACGACCATTAACCAAATAAACAATAAAAAAATCTAAACAATTGAAATCTAGAGCATACAAGAGCATCTATGTAAACGATTACAATACTACTCATATTTGGAAAACTCAAAAATCATACAAATGTTATAAGATGAAATTATACTTTAATGCATTCAACAGACTCATAATTTACTAGTGTCGTATATCTTATAACTCAAATGCACTAATATTTTTAAATATTTTAGTTATCCAGTTCCAAATGTCCCAATAATTATAACGCCACTTGATTTTTATTTCCTATTAAAATCCCTTAGTTTAAATGTCTTATATCACTTCAATACTCTCAATAAATTAAATCCCCTATGTCGCCTTCAATACTTCATTTCTATAAAATCTATTTCCTATGATTCAAAAATACACCATATATCTCATTAAGATGCATATAATCTAAATAATAAAACTAAATGTCACAGTAATAAGGTAAGGGAGATGTGATAAACGAGATAAAAAAAAAGTCTCACAATTCCTAGTTTGTAAATTAATTGGCCTCCTAGTTGACCCCTCAAGGTATAAAAAAAACTCCATCTTCAACTCCATCTCGAATCCAATCACATCTCACTTCAACCAAAGCAAATCTTCACATCGTTTACAAACGTGCTTCACGATTAATACATCATATGTGATGCTTCTGAATTCAACAACCATTAACCAAATAAACAATACAAAAATCTAAACAACTGGAATCTGGAGCATACAAGAGCATCTATGTAACAATTACAATACTACTCATATTTGGAAAACTCAAAAATCATACAAATGTTATGAAATGAAATTCTACTTTCATACATTCAATAGACTCATAATTTACTAGTTTCGTATATCTTATAACCCAAATGCACTAATATTTTTAAAGATTTCAGTTATGCAGTTCCAAATGTCCCAATAATTATAATGTCACTTGATTTTTATTTCCTATTAAAATCCCTTAGTTTAAATGCCTTATATCACTTAAATACTCTCAATTAATTAAATCCCCTATGTCGCTTTCAACACTTCCTTTCTATAAAATCTTTTTCCTATCATTCAACAATACACCATATATCCCATTAAGATGCATATAATATAAACAATCAAACTAAATGTCACAGTAATAAGGTAAGGGAGATGTGAGAAATGAGATAAAAAAAAAAAAAATGTCTCACAGTCCCTAGTTGGTAAACTGGTTAGCCTCCCAGTTGACCACTCAAGGTCTAAAAGAAACTCTATCTTCAACTCTATCTCCAATCCAATCACATCCCACTTCAACCTAAGCAACTCTTAACATCATGTACAAACGTGCTTCACGATTAATACATAATACGTGACGCTTTTGAATTCAACAACCATTAACCAAATAAACAATACTAAAATTTAAACAACTGGAATCTAGAGCATACAAAAGCATCTATGTAAACGATTACAATACTACTCATATTTGGAAAACTAAAAAATCATACAAATGTTATGAGATGCAATTCTACTTTCATGCATTCAATAGACTCATAATTTACTAGTGTCGTATATCTTATAACTCAAATGCACTAATATTTTTAAATATTTCAGTTATGCAGTTCCAAATGTTTCAATAATTATAACGTCACTTGATTTTTATTTCCTATTAAAATCCCTTAGTTTAAATTCCTTATATCACTTCAATACTCTCAATCAATTAAATCCCCTATGTCGCCTTCAATACTTCCTTTTTATAAAATCTTTTTCCTATCATTCAACAACACACCATATATCCCCTTGGGATGCATAATAAAAACAATCACACTAAATGTCACAATAATAAGGTAAGGGAGATGTGATAAACGAGATAAAAAAGATAAGGTCTCACAGTCCCTAGCTGGTAAACTGGTTGGCGTCCTAGTTGACCACTCAAGGTATGAAAGAAACTCCATCTTCAACTCTATCTCGAATCCAATCACATCTCACTTCAACCTAAGCAATTCTTCACATCATGTACAAATGTGTTTCATGATTAATTCATAATACGCGACGCTTTTGAATTCAACGACCAATAACCAAATAAACAATACTAAAATCTAAACAACATGAATATGGAGCATACAAGAGAAAATATGTAAATGATTACAATACTACTCATATTTGGAAAACTAAAAAATCATACAAATGTTATGAGTTGCAATTCTACTTTTTTCTTCCTTCACATTATATCGCCTACTATGAGTCTTTGGGACATCCTAATGGCACCGTATAAATGAAATTCGACACCATACGAATGTTCCTTATGTCAAAATAGAGTATTCCTGTAAAATTTTACGTGAAATGGAGCTCGTTTGGCCATCGAAATCACCGAGCGAAGAACGATGATGCTTTCTTCCCTGTAATCCTCAATTCATTGCCACTCTCCCACCCTTTTCTCTTTCTCCTTCTTTTTTTTTTTTGTTTTTTGTTTTGTTTAAAAACTTTTGGCCACTTTTTGTGGCCTACGATCTTGCCCAATTATATATATCAAGACACTAAATAAATTGTTAAACACCAATAATTTTTTAAAATTTTTTTTTCATAATTTATTATTATTAATAGTTATATTTTATTTATTTATTTTTTCGTTTTCCGTTGCGTTCTTTTATTTTTGTTTTTTAATAAACTTTGATTTCTACTATCCTAAGAAATCTCACACAAAAATTCAACTCACTTAATTTATCAATATTCTCCAATTATTATTATTATTTTTATAACTTTTCAATCACCGCCAAAAAGGAAGAATTTTCAAACTTGAAATTTGAACGTATCTTCGTTACATTTCCACTCCCATATTTTAAGGTACACGCGATTGCAACCCATAAGTGACCCTTTGTAATGTTTAAAACCAAGAAATTGACTGGGTCAAACGGCTTGGAGATGCTTTCGCTATTTATTACCAAAATCTACAAAAGTTTTAATTTCTATCCAATCAACTTTTGGCTTTTGGTTTCTATTCTCATTCCCCACAGAATGGAATGAACTTTTGATTTCTATTCTACATCCCAACATTTGTAATATTAATGATTGAAAATATACAATGAAATCTAAATCGTCGGATAAAAGAATAAATATGATTAAAATATAAATAAAAAGGATAAGAAAATGAAACCAAAGTCACACAAAATAATAAGATATAAGCATAAAGTAATAGATCAAAATGTAGCTATGACATACATCATATTAAGAATTAATTTGACATTAATTTGAGAAAACGTTTCCTTCTGACATTTAAATGATAAAAAATTTCAAGGAAAATTAGAAATATTTTGGGCCTAAGATTGGTCCATTTCTACATAGATATCCTTATGGAAACCATCAATATATATAGAGATACAAATTGTCCTTCCACTAATGCTGCTTTTGGGCACAAGAACCACTACACCACACAACTCCATTTTCCCCTCATCTTTTTCCTTTTCTTTCCCCTTATTTTCCCTTTGTTTCTCATGGCCTGTGTGCTTGTCGTTGGCTGCTCTTTTTTTCTGTTTCTGAAGTGATTGCCGGTTACTGTTTGATAGAGAATGAGCACTGCCATACACGCCATTGTCTCACTTGCTCTTCTGAATTTTCCATAAATAATAAAATAAATAAATAAACCATTAATTTTATTTTTCACTTTATAAAAAATAAAGAAAATTTTGAAGAGGCATGCGAATGTTAATTATAATAGAAGAAAATTATCATATGATTAAACTACGTGAAATTCATAAATATTTTCACGTATGTTTTAAATGCCATGAAAAATAAGTTATCTCCCATTAATACAAACTACACATAACGAACAACTCAGTCCTTTGGATTAGATTTTTTTTTTTTTTTTTCAATCATTAGGATTAATACAAAGAAAAATAAAATAGAAATTAATTAACGTCATTACGTCACACTCCGGCAGCTTGGGGCGGCGCCATGGACGGTGGAGGTGGAGGCGGAGGAGGAGGAGGAGACTCGGGTGGAGGTTCTCTGCGGCGGTGTGCATTCTTGTTGTTGTGCATCCACACCTTCAGGACATTACGCTTAATCCCGAGCTCGGAGCAGAACTGGGACAAAACGACGTCGTCCTGCTTCTGTATTCTCCAACCCAGCCTCTCGGCCAACTCCAGCATTCGCTCTTTCTGCTCTTGCGTGAACTTGGTCCTGAATCTCTTGCTCTTCGTCGTCGTCATCATCGTGGCCATCTGCACATCCCCTCTCTCCGGCGTCTCCGATCGTCGATCATACTGCCTCTCCCCATCATCCTGATGATGATGATGATGATGATCAACGCCACCAAATGCGGGAACACCGAGGAACTTATGAGGAAGCGCATGCACGGAAGCATTCTTCGGGCTGGGAGTGGTGTTATAGAGCAACATGGGATGAGCATGAGGGGGTCCGGGGTGCATGAGGTGGTGATGAAGGTGCGCTGCACCGGGTACTTCCCGTCGATGGAAGTTGCGGTGGCACCCGCACGCCGCGCACGTCAGCGAAGCACGCATCACCTCCGCCGCCACCGCCGGAGGGCATGAACTCGCCGCAGCCGTCGCTGGCATGGCCACCGATGGAGGCGGCATGGTTTCTCATGCACTCTCTGTACCTGGGCTTTACGGCGGTTGCTTTGGGGTTCATGACCATTGGTTTATTCTCGGCGGCTTCATCCTCCTCTACATCATCGACCTCCATTTTGGCGCTGCGTCCGTACGGAACTACGCTCAGCTCCATTCCTTTCATGCCCACAAAAACAAAATCAAATACAAAAAAACAAAAAAGAACAAAATAAAATTGAACAACCTTAACTCAGAGGAAGATTGAGGGAGAAGTGGTGGGTTAGGCGGAAGAATTAGGAGAGATGGTGATTGCGGTTGGCGTAATCATCATTTGGAATGCCGCGTCAAATGCCTTTAAGACCAGGACGGCGTCACACTCGTACTGAGTCAGCTAGGTCACAACTCGGCCAACTCACTCCTCCAACTCAAAACTATTCGATCTTAATTAACTTGATCAACTTATCGCAGCTGAGGTTTAAGCAATATGCCCGAAAAGAGTGATAAACATTAGACATATTTGCAGCATGCACTTTATGAATGTGTCATAAAAATTAAAAAAAAAATTAAAATTTAATTTTATTATTTTTATTTTATTACATCTTATCCCACTTGTTAGAATAATTTTTTAGAACAATTTTTTGTTATAATAATTTTTCAAAACAAAAACATAGAAAATGCGTTTGAGAACCAAAAATTATATATATATATATTAAAAACATAAAATATGGTGTATTTAAGAAAACAATTTTTAGTTTTTTTTTGTTATCTTCACTTATTTTTTTGTACCATTGTTTTAAAAAATAATAATATAACTTATAGAATGATTTAAAATAAAATATTATTTTTTAAAATATTAAAAATAAATTAAAAATATTTTAATTTTTCAAACAAATTTTTAATTTATAAAAATTATAAAATGGTTTTCAAAAACTAATTTTTAACTTTGTTTTTTAAAACAATAGCGAAATAGACCTCTTATTTTTATACAAAATTTCAACTATTTTTTATTATTTTATTTTAAAATTTATGATACTCCTAAAGTTACATATTCATAATTAGAAAATAAAATAGAAATAAAAAAATAAAGTTGATTATAAGAATATTTTTGTAAATTTTATCAAACATCCATTTTTTTTTCAAAATTTATTTATTATAAAAGCGGTTTTTAAAAGTATCATGAAATGGAGTCTGATAGTTTATTTGATTGTATTTTACTTGAATTGGTTTTTGTATAAATGTTTTCTTTTTTGAAAAAATCATTTATGAAAAGATTTTGATTTTTTAATTTTGTAAAATGATTTTAAAATTTTTTCAAACATCTTAATTTCATTTATTAGACTTTTTCCGTTATAAGTAATATTTAGAAGCACTTGAAACTCTAAGTGATATGATGGTTTTTATTTTAATTTTTATTTTTTTATTATTTTTTTTTTGTGAAAATAAAGGAATTATTCGAGCGTCGGACACCACGTTGGAAATGAAAATCCTCAGCGCTGCCATTGGATGAGCTTAATCACGTGACCTCCAATTAATCAACCAGAATCACGGTCCCAGTCGACTCGGGAACTCCACGCACTCACGAGTTAGAGCAGCCTCTGCATCCACACGTGTCAATCGAACAGGAACGGTATCGCACACGTGAGAGCGCTTGCGCACGTGTCAGACTCCCATTGAGTGAAGATCGCCCTCTGAAGCAAGCTCGTGAAATGTCCATGTCTCATTATCAGAAAAGCGGGACCCACCCACGTGGGTTTCTGATAACCTCATCAGAGCATCCGACGGCCCTGATTCGCTGACGAGATCCACTGGTATGGGCTTTTCTGCTGGGGTTAATCCCACACGTCACGCTTTTCGCGCCATGCCGTGGGCCCCCCACCCATCTGGAGCGTGGCTTTCAAGGTAACAGACCTCCACCACCACCACCACCACCGCCCACCGCCCACCCCCACCGCCACCGCTCACCCTCTCATCCTCCTAATTAACTGACACCTGACACATGTAATTATTTCTCCCTCCAAATAATACAACTTTCGCTACCAAAGCAAAGACTCGCTGCGTAAACGACCACGGGCCACCCTCACTCTCATGGAAAGTGGAAACTTCATGGCCTTGATTAAGAGCGCGTGCGGAAGTCTCAATACGTAAGAGAGTGGGAGGCAAAGCGAGTATTTTAGTGATTACGGATCTTACGGTTGAATAATCGGGTACAGGATATCTCAGGACACAAAGCCAAATCTTCAAACAAGGTGTCATGGTCACAAGTACCATTATCCATCTTTTGTTGTCTTCCTTAGAATTTCTTTCAAATACTGATGAATGAATTTTGAATTTCCATTTTATCCACTATACTTTTATATTAAATCATAAAATAATAATAATAATAATAATTCAACGTAAAATGAAATATTTTACATCTTGCTAATTTTTATTTTTTTAAATTAAGCGCGGATATATTAGGAACGGTCAAAATAAAAAGTATATGATAAAATTTTAAAAATAAATGTATATTGGAATCACAATGTGTTATAAGTTTTTTTTGTTTTTGTATTTTTTTCCGTTCTTTTATGTCTTGTACTTTGGGAAGGAAACTCAATGAATTGCAATCTTAGTTCCCGCCATGTTTTCCAAAATTTATTTTTTATTTTTTAATTTTAAAATAATTTAAAAAATATGATCAAATGTATTCATTTTTTTATTTTTAAAAATTAATAAAATTAATTTATACTTATTTTCTAAAAATTATTCTTTATTTTATTTTGTTTATAAAAATTATTTCTAAAAAACAAATGTTAAAATTTTTGAAAAATAAAAAATATATTATTTTTCAATTACAAGCTCAAATAGATTCTTAAAAATTTTAAAATAGAAAAAAACCTTAAATAAGTAAAAATATTTTTTAATTGTAATCGTTGATAAACACACTATATAAAAGAAAATTAAAGGAAAAAAATTAATAAATAAAGAATTAATGTAATTAATAGTATAGATTTTATTATTAAGTAATTAAAGAAATAAAAAATTATAAAATATTATACACTTGAAACCCCTTGTGAATGCTTTGATTTTACCTTCTAGAAGCATGGGAGGGAATGAAGAAAATCTAAGAAATTAAAAATCAATTCAATAAAAATTTAAACATTTCTAAATTTCTTACTTTCTATTTATGAAAAGAAAAACAAATAAAATAAAAATTTATTAAATCCAAATTTATTTATTTTTTAATTTTCTTTATTTGATATTTTCCTTAAAAACTTTTCAAAATTCAAAACAATAATGTCCCCCATTTGCCTTTCATTTGACCATCTTGTGTAGAGAAGAAGAATTGGTGGGTCGAATGTTTTGAATTTCTATGTCTCCAAAGGTCTTTTTAATAAGGGAAAGCAGACAGCCACAAAGTACAATAAGAATGAGAAGTGGAGGGTAGGGTGAAATCATGGTAGCTATAGACACAAGGTTCAATGGGTTCCATTATTGCCAAGATTCTTCCGCCATTATTGGAGTTTCATAATTTTCTAAGGATGAATTATTAAGAGAATAAAACATGAGAAAAAAAACAAAATACATAAAGTAAATATTCTTATGATTTTACTCTTTAGTGGCATTTTGGTGGACGAGCAATTTTGGGCTTTTGAAGATGAATGCTTTGTCCTTTTGGAAGTACAATAAGGTATTGTCAGTCTTTAGAAATGTGAAAATTCCGTACATGAACTGAAATTTGCCATTAGAAATGTAATGGGAAAGTTGTGCTTTGGGCTTCTCATCTCAATCGTAATAACATTTTTGAAATCCAATAATAGAAAATATGATAATCAACTTTTAATATGAAAAATATTATTATTTTTATGCACTCTAAATTGGCTCCATCTTATATGCCCAAATTATCCTTCCGTTTCTCTAGTTCAACATCATCCCAACCTCCATGTCACTCTCTCTCATTTTAAAGTTTTTTCTCATCTTTTTTCACTCATGAAAACCCAAAATTTCTCTCATTTCAATTTTAAAACTCAAATCCAAAACTCTAAGACTGTGTCAAAATGCGCCTTTCAGCTCATCTAGGAGCCATGAGAGTCTAAGAAAATCTGTGAAAAATGAAATGGAGTTCGGGTGGAGAGAGTAGGTACCCAAAAACTGAAACCCTAACCTCCAAATGCGTCCTAGACTCGTAAATCTGTGTCCAAGATAACTCTATTAGCAAGAAATAACACCAAACATCTCTCCTAGACCATTAAATTGACGAAGCCCTTGCAGAACTAGAGGAAACAATGTAGAAAATGAAACACATGAGACTCTTAAAGTATTAGGTCTCGATGAACCGGTCATTGTACTTTAGGTACTACCTTAATAGCTCTTAGGTATGACCTTAATTTACCTTAAGTATGACCTTAATCTACCTTAGGTACTAGCTTAGTTAAACTTGGGTATTATCTGTGTGAACCTTCAAAACTTCATTTGAAATATTACTTACTTCATTTGTGACCTTTAGAGTATGCTATTTTGTGATTAATTAGTGTGATCAGTTGATTCAACTTTGGCATTTTGGTTATTGCACCTTAGGTACTACTTTAATAGCCCTAAGGTACTACCTTAACTGACCTTAGGTACTACTTAAGTAAAACTTAGGTACTACCTATCTAAAGCCTTAGAACTTCATTTGTGACCCTTAGAGCACACCATTATGTGATTAATTAGTGTGGTCAATTGGTTCACCTTTGGTACTTTGGTGACTGTACCTTAGGTACTACCTTAATAGCCCTAAGGTACTACCTTAGTCTATCTTAGGTACTACCTTAACCAACCTTAAGTACTAACTAAGTAAAGTTTGGGTACTACCTATCTGAAGCATCAGAATTTCATTTGTGGATATTATTTACTTCATTCTCAACCAGACCTCGATCAGAAAGGGGTAACCGATTGATCGATTTTATGTCTAAAACTGAAAAGGACACTAACCTGCTCTTAGATAGTTGAATGAGCTTAACTAAGGTAGTACCTAAGGTCGTTTAAGGTAGCACTTAAGGTAGATTAAGGTAGTACCTTAGGGCTATTAAGGTAGTACCTAAGGTACAGTCACCAAAATACCAAAGGTGAACCAAATGATCACACTAATTAATCACAAAATTGCATGCTTTAAAGGTCACAAATAAAGTAAGTAATATTCAAAAATGAAGTTTTGAGGCTTCACACAAGTAATACCCAAGTTTAACTAAGGTAGTAGTACTTAAGGCCAGTTAAGGTAAATTAAAGTCGTACCTAAGGGCTATTAACATAGTACTTAAGGTATGGTCATTGGTTGAGGTCCAGTCGAGGATCGGTCGGCCGGTTCATCGGGACTCAATACTATAAGAGTCTCTCATGCTTCATTTTCTGCACAATTTCCCTTGGTTCTTCAAGGGCTTTGCCGATTTAATGGTCTAGGAGAGATGTTTGGTGCTATTTCTTGTTGATAGAGCTATCTTGGACACAAATTTGCCAGTCTAGGACGTATTTGGAGGTTAGGGTTTTGATTTTTAGGTACCTACTCTCTCCACCTGAGCTTTATTTCATTTTTTTCAAATTCTCTTAGACCCCCATGGCTCCTAGATGAGCCGAAAGACGCGTTTTGACATCGCCTTAGAGTTTTGAATTTGAGTTTTTGAACTGAAATGAGAGAATTTTTGGGTTTTCGGGAGTGAAGAAAGATGAGAGAAAACTTCCAAATGAGAGAGGGTGACATGAAGGTTGGGATGATGCTGAGCTGGAGAAATGGAGGGGCAATTTAGGCATAGAAGATGGAACCGACTCAGAGTGCACAAAAATGATAATACTTTTCATATTAAAGTTGATTATCATATTTCCCATTGTTGGGTTTCGAAATGCTATTATGTGGGATGGGAAACCCAAGCACACTTTCCCAAATGTAATTGTGGGTCTATTCATATTTTTTAAATTTTAATTGCAATGCTATTTGGTAACTTTTAAAATTAAATTAGAACATATATTGCATACTTATGGACGCATTGTCGAGCCATAAAGTTCTTTGATAAAAAAAGAAATAATCAAGAAAAAATATCCATGAATGATGAAAATATCGGTTTTTATGGATATATTGATAATTCGATTTTACAAATATATTAGAAAATACTGGTGAAATTTTGAATATAAAATAAGATGAGACAAAGTTTATCAAATTCAAAGAAATGTTTTTTTTAATATAAAAAAACCCTAATCAAATGATATCAAAAGTAATAATAGACACATTACGGGCATTTTGTTGAAAAAAGTTGTGTTTGATATAATTTGTGATATTCTAATATTCAATAATAATGTTTAAATATTGAAAATATATTTTATATACATCTATCTAATTTTGATGTATTTAATGACATGGAAAAAATTATAATACATGTATAATTAATTTTTATTTTAAAATATTGATAATTTATTTATAATTTATATAATTATTATATAATACTTGTGATATTACAATTATTTATTTGCAATATAAATACATATTGTAAGATTTAACGTTTTAAGAATTTAATATAGGCTATGTTTGGTTTTGAAAAATTTGAGGAAAAATGTAAAAGGAAGAAAACATAAAAGAAAATAAAAATTAGATTAAAAGTTAATAAATGATTTTTATTTACTATTTTAAACTTATTTAACTTATTTTAACTTATTGATATAAAGATTAAATAATTTAAAAATACATCAAATTTTAATTATTTTTAATTATATTTGATAATTTTCATAATATAACAAAAAAAAAGTCATTTTTTTTCCTTAGTATTTTTTAACCACTAAAACATAATCATAATGTTCTGAAGATAGATATATACAAAGTAGGTATTCCAAATCGCTTCATGGTCAGGGTTCAAACTCCAATTCAAATTATTTTCGTTCAAGCATAAACTGCAATAAACATCAAGTGCAACTTGGTGGGCTGGGCTGGGCTGGGAGGCAGGACAGGCGGGAGTGGCTTTCTTATCCGCGTGAGCCCAATAAACATTTTAAAATTTTAGAATTCAAAACATAAAATGACCCACGTGGCATGGATAAATCGGTATTCCACCTGAAATATCGGAAAAACCAATGTTTTCAGAACCGGACCGGTGATCGAACCGGAAAAGTTACCGGTTCACGGTTCACTGGTCGGGACCGGCGGTCGGACGCGCTAATCGAACCGGTATCGAACCGGTGACGTCATAAATATATAATTTATATATTAACTAAAATTAAAAATAATTATAAAATTAAAAATATATAAAATTACAAATTTTAATAATGTTTGATTTTATATTTGTATAATTAAATTAAATGATAAAGTTTAATATTTTAAATTTATTAAATAGAAATATGTAATATTTAAGAAAGAAGATATATTTAAGATGAAAAAATTTAAAATATTTAATTTTATCCTTTTGTCTTTGTATTTTATTGTTTTTAAATTATTCTATTAAATAATTTATATTATTTTTTATATTATTATAAAATAAACAGGGAATTTAAATATTTATATTTTTTTAAAGATTTTATATGATAAAATTTTGAAATAAAATCAAAGTTCCATAACTTCCATGCGTCCAAAGCAATGTTTTCCTCTAATAGTGTCATTCCCAATCCCACATCGGAAGCACAAGAATTTTAAGTGCTCCATGTGCTCTATAAATGCCTTCCAACCTTTAAGCCAAACAAGCCACCAAGCTGGGCCCGGAAGCATGGCCAAATGCAAGTGTTATTTTTAAATAAAGAATGCTGCAAATTGGGCTTGTAGACATGGCCCAAATAATAGTGTTTTAATCTTTTCATTGGACTGGGCCTTAGTGGCTTGGACCAAAGATGGTTTATTAGATTTAGTTGTAAGCATTGGGCCTGGAAAGGCCTTTCCATAGTAAAAAAATTTTTGTTTTAAGTTATGACCGGTTTGCAAAAAAACCGTGCGGCGTCTCCGGTTCGACGGTTGCCAACCTGTCGGTCTTGGAACAGTTCAAGTGGTTTTTGGATAACAAAACGGTCTCATTGAAGGACCAACCGAGATGTCACCCGGTCGACGGTTAGACCGGTCCGACCGGCCGGTCCGGTCCGGTTTTTAAAACCATGGGAAAAACATCAATGATAAATTGCTTATTTGGTTAAGGTCGATAAATCGGTATTCCAACCAAAATATCGGGAAAATATCAATGATAAATTGTTTATTTTGTGGAATCGTTGAAGTTTTGAAATTTCTCCTACACTTATTAGGTCGGAGGCTATATATCTTAACACTTTCATCCTTGATTATAATCATACAACCATTAAAAAGTTGTGGAACTATATAGAACTCTATAAAAATGTCTTTAATTTTTAATTAAAATCCAACATAAATAATAATCAAATTAAAAATATAAACCTAAATACTATCTAATTATTAAACATGTAATAAGTCTACAACCCATTGGATAATCAGATTATTGTATTTAATAATCAAATTGAGTTAGATTTCATATTAGTCTATATGATTAGTGTTTCAATTATATATGTTTAATTATGATTTAATTGACTTATTTATTTAAAAACGAATTTGAAATGAGTAAAAAATAAGTTAAATAGTTTAA
>JBAPGN010000169.1:0-33390 GCA_037355405.1 Vitis amurensis
GAGATTAGGGAAAGGATCTGAAAATGAAGAAAATGGCACAAAAGGTAAAAAGTCAAATGCGTTTGACCGTTGACCAGGCGAAATCGACCGAATCTAGGATTAGTCAATCGGGGTTTTCAAAAATCGAGGCTATCGATTTTAAAATACCTCACTCTGCAAACTTATTTTTCCCCTCTCTTGTTTCCCTCTGGTTCTTCAAGTGTTTTTTCCAACCCGATTCACTTGCCCAGAGTTGATTCTTAAAAAAACTCCGCCATTTGCAAGTAATTTTGAAAGGGATTTTTGGGATTGATTTTTTGAGGTTAGGGCTTTGGATTTGGGGAACTAAGGCTCGGATTTTGGAAACGACTTCTCATCCCTTCAAAAATAATGTCCACAGCCAGGATTTTAACTGACTCCGCCAAAAAAGTGCTATTTTATAGCTGTTTAATTAAACTCTTTTAAACACTTTTGAATGTAGTAGTTAATTACCCTTTTTAACCCAATTAACTATATTAAGGACTTTTGCAAAATCATTTCTAAATCAATAGTGTGTAAGTTTTTGGTGTTTTAGTTAGTATTGATCACCAAAGCCAATCCAAGATTGAGGAATTCTTTGTAATCCCTGGCAAAAGCAATGGAACTCAACAAACATTGAAGAACACGAAGCTTTTAATCTTGCCATAAGCAAATTCGGAATTGCAAGGAGGGGAAGCAAAAGAGAAAATATGCATGAAGCATTTCTTATAGACAGTCATAATTTCAAGCCACTTTTGGAGCAACTTTCTGAAGTCCATTTATGGCATGCTATATTCGTTTCGAAGCTCAGGAAGTCAATCAATCCAATGCTTGAAACAGTGCAGCGAAATTTCGGATTGAAATGCAAGGAGTTACCGCCATTGTAAGCAGATCACTCCAAGCTAAAGGCAGAATGGAGCACGACTGCGAAATCAGCCTTTGGTTGCGAAAATGTTGTCCTTTTGCTGCGAAAATTTCACAGCCATTTTACACAGTGCCGCGGTGTTTCTCTGAAGCTCCCTGATATGTACGATGACATTTATTAGACTTTTTTTTCTTTAATAATTTGAGTCTAAATCCCCAAACTCTCCTGTAACTCACTCTATCATATGGAATTCCTTATGTCTTTAAGTAAGATAAAAGGGTAAACCTCTTATATAATTAGTTTGTACATTTCCTTTACACAACAATATCGGATCATATATCATTCATGTAATCGGCGAATAGGAAGAAACAGATATTTACAGACCTTCTCTGTTTTTCCTTCAAGATTTTTTGTTTTTCTCGTTTATATTTTACTTTCTAGCCAATCAAACTTTGAGGATTTTCCTCATAGGATGAGAGCTAGGCTTTCGTCTGCTTGGAGTGATAGAAAGCCGGGTAGTATCCAAATGTAAGAAATGTGGAAGTTTTGTTGTTTTAGTTTGTTAATTGAAAAGAAAGTGTGGACTCGTTAATGGTTTTTATCTTTTTAGTTAACTGTAAGATGCCTTTAAAATCACCTGGCCAACCTTGTAAGGCTAAGTGGATCTCCGTCCAATTGAGTGCCACTATGTGTTCCTCTTGCGAGCACTTTGGGAGGTGGCTTTATATAGGGTAGATTCTCTTCTAAAAGACAACACTTGGTAACTTTGGAGCTCCAAGGAGACATCCATTAGTTATCTCTTGCGAGCTATTTGATGGGTAATCCAAGTTAAAGTATCACCTTGAAATGGCAAATGCTAAGGTGGAGGTATTGAGTCATTGCAAGAGTATAGTGGAGAGGATTTAATGTTTGATACCAATAAGGGGAACGTCTGTAGCCACCGCCGGTTCAGAGAGATTAACTATATGTTAATTCTCAATGCGAAGGAAAAAAACAATGATCGAAACTCTCCTTTTTGTATGAGGAACCTAAAGCCTAGTAATCTAAACCCAAAGAAACACTTTTCTATTGTAATGGCGAAATCATGTTACTATTTGGTTTCACTTTAAACCAACCTTTTTCAAATATCTTTATTTTCTTTAATACGCTAACCCTTGAATAAAAAGCACCAATTCATTTTGAAGTAATATGCAATTGTGGAGTTAAAAACCATCCCACTGAACGACTCCTAGAGACCACTATTGCTATGCTAGCTAAGCATCCTAGTACATTGGTGTAATAGGTTATAAATTTTGTTTGATTACTCCTTCTCTGGGACACAAAATCAAGGACACCAGCCTGGACACGATCAAATGGCAGCCATTGTCAGACCATGAGAGAAGAATCAGCTGAGACACACCAATTTGGGAATGTATCAAATGCCCGTTACCTGGATGTGCCATTACAAGTGATATCAACCCTTCTACGAGTAACTTTATATGAATCTTCAGTCAGAAGTTTGTGACTTTTCTTTTCTTTTTACTAATTTTTTTTATTTGTTCTTTTTTATTTGTTCATATTTTAGTATATCTTTTATTTAGTTTTTAGTTATCTAATATTTTTCTTTTTCTTTTGCTTCTTGTTTTTAATTCACAATTGCTAGTTGGCATGCCTGTGAATACCGAGACTAGTAAAAGGAAAGAGCCATGAACTTCTCATGAGTTTATATGGCTTAGAAGTTTCAAAGAGAGAATGGGAAGATTAACCCAACTGATGCTAGAGATATGGGATAGAATGATGTCACAACCGTAAAAATAGATTAGAGAATCATTAGCAGATGATTGGAGGATTTACAATATTTGTAGTATAATGACTGTACATTCAACAATCTAATAGACTGCATAAGTGATTGGCGAGAGAGCGTTGTCACTCGAGGGCAACGCGAGATAGTATGCGACGAATGATCTCTAGTACATCGAGTTGAATAGACACGAGTACGCTCACTACGCTATAAGATAAGTGCGCATGCACACGCCAATCGTCGTATTGACTTCACCCACGGTACCAGTACTACGATGATGACAATACAGAGCGCGTGACCGCGCCACTCTCCCTATTTGCAGGACACTACCTTCTGATAGAGCACGCGTTATTACCTAGGGAATGTCTATGAGGAAGAGTGTCTACCATTCCAGTACGAGAGAAAAGAAGAAATGTCTAGGAGTGAGTCTGCCAAGCGTAGTCATATAGCCAGACGTCTAGGAAACAAATACCACAAATTGGAAGACGTATACCTAATCCATTCCCTTGTAAACCACAGCCACCTTAGTATCAGCAACATGTTCAAGCACCTCCGCAAGCCTCAAACCTTGAACAAGCTATGATGAATCTTAGCAAGGTCGTGGGAGACTTTGTTAGAGCTCAAAAATCCATCAATGCTCAGCTCAGTCAAAGAATTGATAGTGTAGAGAGTTCATTGAACAAAAAGATGGATGGAGTGCAACATGATCTATCTCAGAAGATAGATAATCTCCAATATTCAATCTCAAGGTTTGCCAACCTCAACACAATGCAAGAAAAAGAAAAATTTCCTTCTCAAACTCATCAAAATCAAAAGAGTATCCATGAAATGGAGGCTAAGAAGGGAGAATCTTCAATGGTAAAGGAAGTTAAAATGGCTATCACTTTGAGGAGTGGTAAAGAGGTTGATCTGCCCACATCCAAGCTACAACATATGGGTAGAAGTGAAACAGAGAAAGAAAGAGAGAGGAAATCAAAGGAAAGAAAAAGGGGAAAAGCATAGACGAAGATGACTATGATTTTGATATAGATGAAGAACCACAGAGGATAGTCATCAAGGAAGAGTTGATGAAAAAACATATGCCTCCACCTTTCCCCCAAGCTTTGTATGGGAAAATCATACAGAGCAAGTCTCAAGTGAGGGATGCAAACTTCATATGGGATCCGGGCAAGCTAAATCAAGATCAAATTTTTTGATGGACTTAGTATTTCTAAAAGACTAGCTAGTCCATATCTTTTTGTTTTATTTTATTACTTGTTTTAATTTTGATTTCAATGCTTTAATTTTAATTTTTTTTTTTTTTATGTAAAATAGGTTTTTGGATGATCAAAATCAAGAAGAATGTCAAAAAAGGAGAAAGAAGGAAGTTGGGAATCAAGAAGAGCTCAAAAGCAAGGAAAGAGCATGGCCTGCGAAAATTTGGAATGCAAGGAGGGGAAGCAAAGAGAAATCTGCCATGAAGCATTCTTGATGACAGTCATTTCAGCCACTTTTGGAGCACTTTCTGAAGTCCAATTTATGCATGCTATATGTCGTTTTGAAGCTCAAGAAGTCAAAAATCCAATGCTTCAAATGGTGCGCGATTCGGAGTTGAAATAAAGGAGTTACAGCCATTACAAGTAGATCACTCCAAGCTGAAGGCAGAATGGTGCACGACTGCGAAATCAGCCTTTGGCTGCGAAAATGTTGTCCTTTTACTGCAAAAATTTCGCAACCATTTTCACAGTGCCGCGGTGTTCTCCTGAAGTTTCTCGATATGTGCGACCGACATTTTTAGATTTTTTGCTTTAGATATTTGATGTCTAAATCCTCAAACTCTCCTTGTAACCCACCTATCATAGGATTCCTTAGTCTTTAAGTAAGAAAAAGGGTGAATAACCTCTTATATATAGTTTGTAATTTCCTTTACACAACATATCAATCATATATCATCATGTAATCGACAAAAGGAAGAAATATATTTTACAGAGCACTTGCTCTGTTTTTCCTTCATATTTTTGTTTTCTCGTTATTTTACTTTCTAGCCAATCAAACTTTGAGGATTTTTTCTCATAGGATGAGAGGCTAGGCTCTTCATCTCTTGGAGTGAAGAAAGCCGGGTAAGTTTCTAAATGTAAGAATTGGAAGTTTTGTTGTTTTAGTTTTTAATGAAAAGAAAGTGTGACTCGTTAATGGTTTTTATCTTTTTAGTTAACTTAAAATGCCTTTAAATCACCTGGGCCAACACTTGGTAAGGCAAGTGATCTCCGTCCATTGAGATGCACTAGTTTACCTCTTGCGAGCCATTGGGAGGTGGTTTAAAGGTAGGATTTTCTAGAATAGCCAACACTTGGTAAGCTTTTGGACTCCAAGGAGACATCCATTAGTTATCTCTTGCGAACTTTTGACGGGTAATCCAAGGTTAAAGATCACCTTGAATGGCAAATGCTAGGTGAGAGGTATGAGCCATTGCAAGATGTATCAGTGAGAGGGATTTAATGTTTGAACCCATTAAGGGGAAGCATCTGTACCACACCGGTTAGAGAATTAACTATATGTTAATTCTCTAATGCGAAGAAAAGAAATAAGTGATCGGAACTCTCCTTTTTGTATGAGGAACCTGAGCCTAGTAATCTAAACTCCAAGAAACACTTTTCTTTGTAAGTAAAATCAATTACTATTTTTTGTTTCACTTAGAAACCAACCTTTTCAAACATCTTTATGTTTTCTTTTAAAGCTAACCTTGAAATGAAAAAGCACCAATTCATCTTTGAAGTAATATCAATTGTGGAGTGAAAACCCATCCCAGTGAACGACCCTAGAGCCACTATGCTATGCTAGCTAAGCCTATCCTAGTACATGGTGTAATAGGTTATAAATTTTGTTGATTACTCCTTTCTGAGGACCACAATCAAGGGACACCAGCTGGACACGAATCAAATGGCACCATTGTCAGGGACCATTGAGAGGACATGAATCAGCTGAGACACCAATTGGGAATGTATCAGCCAGTTTAAGCTCTTTCCTGTGCACCTAGGGTTTCGAGTGTGTGTTTCTCTCTCTACCAACCTCATCTCTTTCATCTTTGTTTTTTTCGATGGCTTCTAGGAGAAAGACAGTTGCCTTTAAGGCGGAAAATGCCCTGCTAAGCCGTCTCAGCCTGCTCAGATAGAGGCTCACCAAAAGGCGAGGTTTGACAATACCCTCTTCAATACCATGGAGGATTATCAGAGGTACAAGCAGAAGTTCTTAGAGGAAAGTGGTTCCAGGGAGAAATATCAATTTCTCCCAACTACAGCATTTCTGGTTTGAGGATCTTTTCAGTCGGATGGGTTGGGTACCGGTAGTAATGATTTCAAAGCCGATTTTCCTGACTCTAGTGCGTGCATTCTATTCGGGGGCCACATATGGACTTGGTGGCTCGCTTATTTCCACCGTTATAGGAGTTGAGATTCAGCTAGACCCAGAGAGTATATGCCAAATTTTTGACATTTCTTCAGTTGGACTCAGGGTGTAAGAGTCTAAGACTTGGCCCACTTTGTCGGGTTTCAAGCCTAGAGAGACTATTCAGAGGATGTGCGGATTGGCAGACACCCAGGGGATGGGCAAACCATTGGCTCAAAGCCTGACTGGGTCTAGTAGAGTACTACATCACATGATTTGCTTCATCCTGCTACATGAGGCGGACACTGAGATGAGGTCTACTTCCTTGAGGCATTCCTCGTGGACTCAATTATATGGGGAGATGGATCACTTGGGTATTTGAATGATGATGCACATGATTTCATGCTGCGAGAACTTGACCTGCGTCTCCCCTAATGGTCGCTTTCCCACTCGAGTATTCAGGATGTCGGGGTCGATTTGAGCAGGGACAAATTTTGAGGCTCCCAACATTTATGACACTTATGATGAGCAGTCCTTGGGAGGGATGAAGTTTAAGAAGGGCCCTTGATGCTCCTACATTAGGAGAGCAGAGCGACCACCAGCACAAGGCTAAGGATAGGGACAAGTGCATCTTGAGTAGAGAAGGAGGTCAAGATTTCGAGATATTGGAGGATGAGTTAAGACCCTCAGAGAGGCTTTGAGCAGAGAGAGCCTGAGCTTGACATTCCTCCACTCCAGTTAGAGGGTGTTCAGTTTGAGGCCACATTTTCTAAGCCGATGATGTTTGAGCTGACATACACAACAGGACCATCTTCTCAGCCATCATTCACCGAGCCTCCTCACACCAAGCCATCACCTCATTAGGCACTTCACGCTCCTGATCATGCGCCTTGGATAGATTTATTTGCATCAAATTTGCTCACTTGGCCACTTGCATGGAGGAGCTTGCAGTAGTCAATGATACTTAATTCTACTCCATGAAGGATCGCATGGATCATTATCAGATTAGCTTCACCTCTCTGTTTGAGTATCTACAACAGAGATTTGAGCGTATGGAGGATCTCATGGATCAGCAGTAACTTACATTTAAGTATCTCTAATAGAGGATTGAGCGCATTGAGAGTCGCTAGGAGAGTTGGCATGAGGAGATGATGGCTTACCTACACTCCGTGTTTCCACCTCCACCTCTTAAGCCTTGATTTCATAGAGACCCACTTTGTTTCTTTTTTATGTTGCCAAATGGGGAGAAATAGGATCTAGGAGGCCTACATGCATACATTGTCATATCAATCTGTTTAGATTAGCTATACGTTTATGTTTCGTGTACATTTGACTTTACTAAATATATATGATGATGCTATTTTCATGATTTACACTGTTTTTCTATTGAAAATTCTCGATGTCTTGATTATCTTAGTTTTAAATTCATAAATTTGGATTAATTGATCCATGATTGGTTTAAGGGGGAGATTTTTTTTTCTCCTAGATAACCAAGGTTTGTCATCATAAAAAAGAGGAAGATTGTTAGCCCAAATGTTCTCCTAATCAGGTTTTAATGATAACAAACCATGGTTAAGTAACTAATTGGTTTGAATGGTAAAGAATCTCAGGTATAAATTTAGAAATTCATCAAAGGACTAATGGATACAAGATCGAGACTTTTGGAAAGACTTTTGATCATAGGAACAAATGTACGATGAATGCATGGGTGCACTTAGGTTTTTCATATTTTTTATGCATCTTTGGAAAACTCGGTTCGTTCTTTAAAGTTATAATTTCATTAAAACCCGAGTTTTATCAAATGTTCCTTAGGTAAAAATGTTTCAAAATTGGCATATTAATTTACCTAAAGACCTTGCCTAAGTGTTAGAAAGGAAAAGAATTGAAAAAGATAGGTTCTCGGGGCCAAAAAGCTTAACCGGTTGAGGCTCTGGCCAATCGGCTCAACCGGTTGCCTTTGATTGGTCGAGGTTCGATCGAGGAGTGTAAAAAACACACTCTCTCTTCCAGTAGCCTTCCTTTCTCGGTTGAGGTTCCCTCCTTCCCGATCAACCTCTAGTCGAGGTCTAGTCGAGGCAACGGTAACCTGCCAAAGCATTAAATGCTACAATGGCTAGTGAACCGATCAATCCCCAACTCGACCAATTGAGGCTGCTTTTTGCTTTTCTTGGCCCCCGAGCTTAGAAACCTATAAATTGAGAGCTCTTTTTCATTTATGATATAGAGAACACTTGCAATCAATTGTCTACCCACTTGTTCTTGTCTTTAAAGCTCTTATTTCTTTCTTAGTGCATTAAATTTTCACTTGCATATATTTTAGTGAACCCTTGTGAGTCATCCTAGCTTTGATTTGTATTTGAGTCATCATTGAGCTAGGTTGAGGGATTCATTCTTGTAAAACTTGAGTGTTAAAACCTTCAAGAGGTTTGAATCTTGAAGAGATTGTGTAAGAGCCATTGGAGTCAGAATCCAAGTGTAAAGTATTGGAAGCTTGGGTGTTTTTCTCATTTAAGCATAACCTTTATTTTCTCAGGTTTGAAATACATTTTCACTCAAAACGATCTAAACTCTAGGCAGAGAAGATGGATGGAGACATTGAAAGATTATGATTTTGCTCTTCATTACATATGCTTTGAGTAGGAAGAGCTATGACTGGTTCTCTAGCTTAAGGTTGAGAGAGTTTGAGATGCATGCAATTATTAAGGATTTTGAGCTATGTCTTGATTGGGAAGGATAGGGTCCATGCTTGTACAGTATATCGGCTAGAACCAATGTTTATCCAAAGAATAGTGGAGGCCTAAGTTCATGATGAGTTTTTAGAAAAGGTTAAAGCCAAGTTGGTAGAAGATGAAGTAGATGAAAATTAGTCTATGCATGTTGATGGGAGTGTGAGATTTAGAGGAACGCCATGTGTGCCAAGAGATGTGGAGTTGAAGAATGAACTTCTAGCAAATACTTATAAGGCAAAGTATACCATCCACCCTGGGAATATCAAGACTTAAAGAGACAGTTTTGGTGGAGTGGGATAAAGAGAGACATTACTCAGCATGTAGCCAATTGTCAAACTTGTCAGCAAGTGAAAATTGAACACCAGAGGCTTGCAGGGTTGTTGCAACCTTTACCTATACCTAAGTGGAAGTGAGATCATATCACTATGGACTTTTTGATAAGGTTGCCAAGAACTAGAAGCAAGAAAAATGGAGTTTGGGTGATTGTGGACCGTCTTACTAAGTTAGCTCATTTTCTAGCCATGATGACTACTAATTCCATGAACTCTTTGGCTAGGTTGTATATACAAGAGATTGTGAGATTGCATGGGATAACTTTATCTATAGTGTTTGATAGGGACCCTAAGTTTACTTCTCAGTTTTGGCAGAGTTTACAAAGGACTTTAGGTACCCAATTGAATTTTAGCACCGCTTTTTACCCTTAGACAGATGGTCAATCAGAAAGAGTGATCCTGATCTTAGAAGACATGTTAAGGGCTTGTGTTTTGGACTTTGGAGGAAATTGGGCAGATTACTTACCTTTGGCACAGTTTGCTTATAACAACAGTTACCAATCTAGTATTGGCATGGCATCTTATGAAGCACTCTACGGGAGACCTTGTAGATCGCCCTTGTGTTGGATAAAGTTGGGTAAGAATCATTTTTTGGGACCTGAGATTGTCCAAGAGACTACAGAAAAGATACAACTCATCAAGGAAAAGCTAAAGACTACCCAAGATAGACATAAAAGCTATGCAAGCTAAAGAAAAAGGCTCATGGAGTTTGAGGAAGGGGATTGTGTTTGTAAAAGTGTCCCCTCGAAGAGACATATTTCGATTTGGAAAAAAAAAAAGGGAAGTTAGCCCCTAGGTTTGTGAGACCATTTCAGATTGATAAGAGAGTTGGCCTAGTGGCATACAAGTTAATCTTGCCTCAATAGTTGCTCCTTATGCATGATGTCTTCCATGTGTCGATACTAAGGAAGTGTACTCTAGATCCAACTTGGGTAATGGCCTTGCAAGATGTTCAGATTAGTGAAGATACTTCTTATGTGGAGGAACCTTTACAAATTTTGGAAGTTGGAGAGCATAGGTTCAGGAACAAGGTGATTCCCGCAGTCAAAGTGTGGTGGCAACTCTATCGAATAGAAGAAGCCACTTGGGAACCTGAGGAAGAAATGAGATGACACTATCTACAACTCTTCTATAATTTTTAAAGTAAACTCATTTAAATTTCGATACAAAATTTCTTTTAGGGGGGTAGGATGCAATGACCATGTATTTTATGCCACGTTAGAATTTCTAGTTTGAAAAGTCTTTTTTTGAGTGGTGGTTGAAAAGTAAAAAAAGAAAAGTGATTGGAGAACACGTGTAAATTTTAGATTGGTGGAATTCGAATTATTTTGTTGGTCAACAAAGCGAGTTGAAATTTTTGTGTCGTGTCAACCTTATGGTAAAACATTTCTTAGGATTGTAGAAATTGAAATTTTCCAAAAACGAAAAACGAAAACGAAAAGTGAAAAATGAATTAATTAAAACTAATTTGAACTAATTAAGTAAAAATTAAATTAAATTGCTTAATAATAAAATTGAGAAAAATTAAATTTTTGGGTTGGTGTTTAATAAATTATTTTGTGTGTTGTTAATAAAAAAAATGAGGTGAAATGAAATTGAATTGAAAAAAAAAAACAAAACAAAGGAAATAAAATAAAAAGAATTTAAAGGACTTTTTGTGTGTAGGCTGTGGGTTTGTCTAGTGACTAAAATAAGAAGAATTGGGAGTTTGAAACAAATAAAAGAGAAAAGGAAGTGAAGAAGTGGCAGAAGCTCTCGGCACTATGGGGAGGAGTTTTCCGTCGGATCTTTGGCCAGTCGTTTAGACGACCGAACGTCATTCGTTTCGCCTGAAAATTTGAGGAAGTGTTCTACTGGACGAGAGGAACGATTCTATGGTGGTTGATCTTTATTTTAACAGTCTGATTCGTAGATCTGTGGTAAAGAAACCTAAACCTAAAACATTAATTAAATGTGTTTTCCTTGGAAAAAAAAAATTGTAGATCTTGTCATTATTAGTTAAATAGGTAATGTTTGTGCTGTAGGAATTTTATTGGATGATTGGGAATTTTTTTGGGATTTTTGTAATTTCAGGAATCTCTTTTTGGTTGATAAATAATTCTTTTGGGTTGTTAAAATTATTGGAATTGTTGGAAAATTTTGAAATTGTGGTATAATTTTTAATTTATTGATATGTGAATTTTTTACAATTTGTTGGAATAATTTTGATAATTTTATTCTGGAAAATTAATTATATTTGATTATTGGAAATTATTAGAATTGTTGAAAAAATACAAAATTGTGGTATAATTTCTAATTTAATGATATGTGAATTTTTGAGAATTTTTTGGAATATTTTAGGTAATTCTATTGTGGAAAATTAATTATATTTCATTATTGGAAATTATTAGAATTGTTGGAAAATTATGAAATTGTGGTATAGTTTCTAATTTATTGATAAGTGAATTTTTGAAAATTTGTTGGAATATTTTTGATAATTTATTGGAGAGAAGTAATTATATTTGAATATTGGAATTGTTGGAATTGTTGAGAAATTTTGGAATTTTGGCATGATTGTAATTCCAATGATATTGGTGATACTTATGAATGAGAGTAATTAATCTCATGGCATTCATTTGCATCATGGTTGTGTGAAGAAATGATAAGAATTGTGAAAAGTGTATGAAATGGAAAAAGAAAGAAAAAAAATGAAATAGTGATGAAAAGTAAAGGCTCGTGTGAGGCAAATTAAGAAGGGAGAGAGATCTCTAGGGTGAAAGACCCAAAAGTTTACCTCAGGAAGACTTCAAATGGGGAGTGTATTTGGGTGCGAGCGCGTATCCTTTGGTGAAAGCCTGAGAACGACAGTGCATTCTATGATTGTGTGTCACACGTTCATATGGATTTCATTTAATTGTTGCATATTCTTGAATTGTGTATAATATTAGAAATTAAATTATGTGGCTTGATCAATACTGTTGAGATGCTTCTTTTGTGTTCTTTGGAACTTAGTAATCCCCATTAACCCCTTGGGTGTTAGGCACCCTACTAAGCAATGTGGAATGCTCACTCCTTCCTTTTTACATCTTTTTAAATGCAGATGTCATTCCTGAGGATCCACAAGTGGGATAGGGAGGACTTCAAGATGCCCCTGGAGGTTTTGGAGCTGCTTAGTGGAGTGTGGTGTGTTTGTTATGTTGGTTGTATTGGAACTTGTTTTAGCAAACTGTGAACTATGTATTGTAATGAGTCCCTATTTTGATTAAATTGTGCAAATGTGAATTTTTATTTTTGGAATTTTGTGATAATTATTATATCTTGTTCTTTTTTAGTAGTGTTTGGTATATTGTTAATTGGTGGGAACTCTAGTGTGGGTTATGCAAAAAAAAAAAAAAAAAAATTTAGAGCGTTTTGGTTGACTGTCAACATGGAGTAGGAGGAACCCTTAGGGTCAAATCTTTGACTTGGGGTCATGGGCCAAATTTTGGGTCGTCAGGAATTTGGGTCGTGACATAAACGGTTAATGAGGAAAGTGGTTGTTTGAAAATCATACAACCAGAATTTTGAGGGTAAGATTGCTATGGCTTGGAGAGTTAAGCCTGTTTCAACAATGTCTTATCTTCCATTTAGATCTTCCATTTTGTTCTGGTGTGTGTGGACATGAGCATCTATTGATAATTCCTTGTTTAGTGAGAAAGGAAGCAAAAGCTTTAAACTCACTTCCATTGCAAGATTAAGACATTTGATTTTGGTATCAAATTGTTTCTCTACTAGAGTTTGGAACTTAATGAACCTAGGCAACGCTTAATCCTTAGGATGTAGAGGATACAACCAGGAAAATCCTGACCGGCTATCAATAAATAGCGAGCTCTTGTAGTTGCTGGAATAGGTGCTGATTCCCATAAATAAGTGTTTATGAGATTAAGAATCTTAGATGCTTTTAATTGAGAAAGTGAGAATGGTAATCGGTGGCTTTTTCCATGTGGACAATCTTAACAAAGAACTGATTTATTCCTTGGAAAATACATATTACATGAAGATAGTGTGTCGTGTGTAGTACATTAGCAGTGGGGTGCCCCGACTGAGCATGCCATAAAGTGGATAGTGTTGTCTTTGTTGTAGATTTTGTGGTAAGAAAGGCTGAGGGGGATCTTGTTGACATTAACTGCACTAGAAATTTGTAGGGATCGTTTTCAAGGTTGCCTTGGAGAAGGGTGTTCTTCATGCACTGATCCTTGATAAGAAAGTGCCGAGGGTGAAATTCGACAAAAGAGTTATTGTCATGGCAGAGTTTAGAAACACTAATAAGACTTGTGGCAAGCTTGGGGACATGAAGCACTTTGTTTAACTGAAAATTCTTTGACTGAGTAGGTAAGAAATTGGAGCTAATATGATGGATAGGAATTTTCTTACTATTTCCAATGGAGACTTGATCAGTTCCCTGATATGGATGTACTTCAGATAAGTGGTTTGCATTGCCGGTTAGATGATGGGTTGCCCCAATATCAAGAAAACAAGAATTGGGTATTGATGGAGATGCTACCATAGCTTGCACATGATCGTTTTTATGACTGAATAATGCAGAATTATTGTAAGTAGTAAGTGGCAAATGACCTCCTTGAAAGTTTACATCAAACCAGTGATAGCATGAAGGAGCAATGTGACCATATTTTCCACAGAGTCGGTACTGTGGCCTATTGCCATTGTGTGGCTTGAAACCTTGATTACGGGTGCCTGAGTTAGACCCTCTGCCTTGGGGTTGTCCAGGAGTTGGTCTAGTATTGTGAGGATTGTTGTTGTTGTTGTAAAATTTCTTGTTATTGCCTCTGGTTTGTGTCATTTGAGAGGCAACAACATGAGCTAATATAGAGTCTTCTTCTGGTATTATGGTTTGAAAATGCAGATGTTGTTCATGTGTGAGAAGTATGCTATGGATGGATTGAATAGAGATATCATCTTCTCGTCTTCTCGTGAAGTGATGGAAGCTACAATAAGGTTATAATCAGCACCAAGACCTCCAAGAATTTGTAATACCTGATCTTTTCCTGAGACTGGTTCACCAATAGCTGCAAGATTATCGGCTAGTGTTTTCACTTTGAGGAGGTATTCCATCATGGACATGGTACCTTTATGGGTTGTTTGAAATTCTAGACGGAGTTGCATTACTCTGGCTTTGGAGAAGGCTGAAAAAATATTTTCTAAAGCCGTCCAGGCAGCATGGGAAGTTTGGTATCCCACTATTTGCCCCATGATTTCAGGGTTGAGGGAGGAATATAACCAACTAAAGATCATGCGATCAAACCACCGCCATGAGACCAATTCTAGGTTTTTTTGTTCCTGTAGTTGTTATCTTGGAAGGACAAACATTCAGTCCCTCAATACGATCTTCAAAATCATTGGTGAAGATAACATTTTCCATTTGAGTCCTCTACAGAATGTAGTTACTTCTGTCTAGTTTGACAGGAAGTGCATTATTCAGCATTTGAAGAGGATAGTTTGGTCCTAAAGAAGGAGTAACCTGTGTGGAGGATTGAGATTCAGAAGATGGGTCCATGGTTGATTTCGGGAAGCAGATGAAAGAAGGAAGATTAGAGGTAGATCAGGGCTTTGATACCATGAAGAACTTGCAAAGATAAGATTGTCATTTAGAAAGAAAAGCTCTGATATTATTCATCTTTCATTTACAGTATTTATATTCTGTAGTAGGTAATCTTGAACAACAGTTTAACCACTTGGTGTAACTAACCCTAATAATAAGCTAACTATCCTAATCTGTTACTACCTAATTACAACAGGTGGTTTCTGGATCTCTATCAATCATTGCCCACCCTTCTATGCAGGTCCCCTCATATAATGCAAACCAGTAGTTGCAGTTTGGGCAGCCCGACATAACAATAAAAAGAGCATTGGTATCTATAATAATCAAATTATGATCCTCCTTGTCTTTTGTATCCAAAGGCCCCAAACTATCCCTCATTTCTAGGTAGAAAAACCCAGCATCTGCATGAACAATGAAACAGGGGCAACCTAAAAAACAACCCTTCCAGAATCATCGACAACAAATTGAATACTAATTACTACTCAAAAAGTGCTCTTTTATAGCTTGTTATAAACTCTTTTAAACACTTCCGAGTAGTATTTATTACCTTTTAAATCAATTGGCATATTAAAGACCCTTGCAAATGTTTCTAATAAGTTTTTGGCAAGTTTTGGTGTTTTTGATAGCTTTTTAATCATTAAAATGAGCCAAGAATGAGGGAGAATTTTGTATAGTCCATGGCAAAGCAAGTTGAAGCTCAAACACATGAAGAATCCAAGGTTTGGAGAGCTTCGTAGCCTTATCAAAATCAATCAAGTATGCAAGGAAGAGAATCAGAGAAGAAATCCAACATCCAACAATTTCGCGTAGCATACGAAATGCCTAAAAGGAGTACAAGCTGCAGGACAGAGAACAAGACTGTGAAAAATGAATTTCGCACCCTGTGCGAAATTTCGCAAGCCTTGCAAAAATCCTCCTTTGTAATTTTTAGATATTTTTGCACCAACTCCTTTAGATTTTTATCTCGAGATATTTTTTGTAATTACCTATTTTCTCCTTATAATCAACTAAAGATATTTTTATATATTTAGGATATCTAAATGAGGGGTTAAAAATATCTCTCTATATGTCTTAAAATATCTTTTTTGTAATATCTCGAAAGAAATTCCAGAAAACACTTGTAAATTCTTTTAATGAGAAATACACAGAGCTTTTGCTCTGCCTTACCTACTCATTTCATTTTTATTTTCTTTCTAGCTAAACAACCTCTGAGGATGTTTTCTCAGAGGATGAGTGGCTAGGTTTTTCGTTTCTTGGACTGAAGGAAGATAGGTAAGGGATCCGGATACAAACGTGGGAGTTTTCCTTGATTTAAATGAGGAGTGTTGTTACCTGTTAACGGTTTTTATTTTTTAAGGTTTAACTTAAAATCCCTTAAAATCACCTAGGCCAATGCTTGGTAAGCTTTTCGGATTCCCTGGAGATCCATTAGTTATCTCTTACGAGCCTCTGGGAGGTGGTTTAAAGGTAGGATTACCTAGAATGGCCAATACATGGTAAGCTTTTTGGACTCCTTAGAGATCCATTAGTTATCTCTTATGAGCCTTTGAAGGGTAATCCAAGGTTAGGATCACCTTGAATGGCCAATACTTGGTAAGCTTTCGGGCTCCATGGAATCCATGGAATTCTATTGATTACTACTCAAAAAGTGCTATTTGATAGCCTATAATTAATCCTTTTAAACACTTTTGAGTAGTAGTTTAGGCCTTTTAACTCAATTGGCATGTTAAGGATCCTTGAAAGCAATTGTAATCATTTTGTGTAAGTTTTGGTGTTTTTGTTAGTATTTTGATCACCAAAGCAAGTCAAGACTGAGGAGAGCTTTGAGGAATCTTGGGCAAAGCTTAGAAGTCATTTGCCAAGAGTAAATCCGGATTGCAAGGAGAAAAAGCAAAGAGAATCTGCCATGAAGCATATTCTTGATGACAGTCATAGCAGCCACTTTTGGAGCACTTCCTGAAGTCCAAATGATGCATGCTATATACCATTTCAAAGCTCAGGAAGTCAACAATCCAATGCTTCAAACTGTGTGCAATTCGGAGTTGAAACGAAGAAGTGGCAGCCGTTACAAGCCAATCACTCCGAGCTGAAGGGAGCATTTTGCAAAGTGCTGCGAAATCACCCTTTTGTTGCGAAGTGATTTCGCAGCATTTTTTTGAACAGTGTGATGTTTCTCCTTCTGACGATGCCCGATTTATGCCGCGAGAAGGAAGCTTGGAACCTCAAGGTGGAAGCCAACTTCGCAGCCTTTCAGAGATAGCTTGGTGTTGCGAAAACATTTCGCAGCCTTCTTGGGTGTCTGCGAAATTTCGCAGACACCATTTTTCTCCTGCGAAATGGTTCCTGAAGCCTCCCGATATTTGCTACCGACATTGGGAGATATTTTCCATTAGATTTTTGTTGTCTAAATCCCAAAATACTCCTTGTAAACCTCCAATTACAAGATTCCTTAACTTTTAAGTTAGTAAAAAGACTAAATATCTTTGTAACAATTAGTTTTATATTATGTTCATATATATACCTCTCGGGAGCCTGTTCTCAGAGAGGAGTTCCTTCTGTAAAAGTTTGGTAAGCAAGTAAAGTTCATTTCTTTCTACTGCCTTACCTTCTCACTTTGTTTTTTTTACTTATTACTAAGTTATGAACTCTCTGAGGAGTTTTCCCCAGAGAATGAGTAACTAAACCTCTAATTCCTTGGAGCTAAGGTAGCCGGGGAAGGTTCCAAGTGCAAGAATGCAAAGCTCTGTGGTTTTAGCTAGTAATGAAGAGGAAGTGAAATCCTTTAGTGATTTCAATGTTTTTAGTTAACTTAAAACACCTTGGAGTCACCTGGGCCAACACTTGGTAAGGCAAGTGATTTCCAACCATGGAAAGGCACTAGTTTACCCCGTGCGAGCCTCTGGTAGGTGACTTCAGGGTAGGATTTTCTAGAATAGCCAACACTTGATAAGCTTTTGGACTCCTAGGAGGCATCCATTAGTTATCTCTTGCGAGCTTTTGACGGGTAATCCAAGGTTAAGGATCACCTTGAATGGTTAAGGCTTAGTGAGAGGTTTAAACCATTGCAAGTTGCATCCGTGAGAGAATTAAAGTGAAATCAAATTGAAGGATGAATCTGTACATCACCGGTTAGAGAATTGACTATATGTTGAATCTCTAATGCGAGGAAAGGAACCATCTGACCGGAGCTATGTCTTTTGCATGAGGAACCACCCCAGTGAACCTAAGTCTTCAAGGAATGTTTTTCTTCCTAAGTTATTCCAAACTTCTGTTATGTTAGTTAGTTTAAGTCTAAACCATCACCAACCAAAGTTTGTGTTTTTACTTCTTAAGCTAACCATGAAATGAAACAAGACCAATTCACTTGGAATTGGTATCATTGATATCTTGACAACCTTTCCCAGTGGACAATCCTAGAGCCACTATACTATAGTAGCTTTTTATTTGCTACCCTAGTGTATGGTGTTATAGGTATAAATTTTGTTGATCACTCCCTCAATCAAGGAGCGCCAGCTGGACACGAATCAGCTGAGACACCAATTGGGCACAAATCAAATGGCGCCGTTGCCGGGGACTCGAGTGTCAAGTTGGTAGTGATACCAATTGTTTGAGCACTTGTGATTTTCATCACAAGTTGGTAAAGTTTCTTTCATTTTACTAATTTTCATTCTTTCTTTATAATTTAAGTTATCTTTTTAAATTAAGCCTAGTTTAATTTTGTTGTAGTAGCCCTGTTTCTTTTGTTGTCTTTTGTTTTCAATTAAGATAGGTAGATACTAGTTGTGTATGCCAAAGTGGATACGAGACAGTGGAGGAAGGCTTGTTAAGTGTGATACACCTCAGAGGAAAGAATTGGAAGTGATCTTGAATATCATGGAAGCTACACCTGAAGATCAGCATAGTCACCAAGGTCGTCAAGATAATCTCAATGAATTCAGATCAATGAGGGATCGAATGCATCCACCTCGTATGAGTGCACCATCATGTATAGTGCCCCCTACTGAGCAGCTAGTGATCAGACCGTATCTTGTTCCACTTCTACCAACTTTCCATGGGATGGAGAGTGAGAATCCGTATGCACACATCAAGGAATTTGAAGATGTTTGTAATACATTCCAAGAGGGAGGAGCTTCAATTGATTTGATGAGGCTTAAGTTATTTCCTTTTACTTTAAAGGATAAGGCCAAAATTTGGCTTAATTCTTTAAGGCCAAGGATTATCCGCTCTTGGACTGACTTACAAGCTGAATTCCTCAAGAAATTTTTTCCTACTCATAGAACAAATGGCTTGAAAAGGCAAATTTCAAATTTCTCAGCTAAAGAGAATGAGAAATTCTATGAGTGTTGGGAAAGATACATGGAAGCTATAAATGCTTGCCCTCACCATGGCTTTGATACATGGCTACTGGTGAGTTATTTTTATGATGGTATGTCCTCCTCAATGAAGCAACTCCTCGAGACAATGTGTGGAGGAGATTTCATGAGCAAAAATCCAGAGGAAGCTATGGATTTTTTGAGCTATGTGGCTGAAGTTTCAAGGGGATGGGATGAACCGACTAAAGGAGAAGTGGGAAAGATGAAGTCTCAGTTGAATGCTTACAATGCAAAGGCTGGGATGTATACCTTGAAAGAAGATGATGACATGAAAGCAAAGATGGCAGCTATGACAAGAAGATTAGAGGAGCTGGAGCTAAAAAGAATACATGAAGTGCAAGCTGTTGCTGAAGCACCAGTGCAACTGAAGCTGTGTCCCAATTGTCAGTCATATGAACATTTGGTGGAGGAATGCCCTGCAACTTCAACTGAAAGGGAAATGTATAGAGATCAAGCAAATGTTGTTGGACAATTCAGGCCCAATAACAATGTGCCTTATGGAAATACTTACAATTCTAGTTGGAGGAATCATCCAAATTTCTCATGGAAGGCCAGAGCAACTCAATACCAACAGCCGGATCCACAATCTCAGCAATCTTCAAGTATTGAACAAGCAATAACCAATCTCAGCAAGGTAGTGGGAGATTTTGTTGGAAAGCAAGAAGCCACCAATGCTAGAGTCGATCAAAGAATTGATAGAATGGAGAATGTGTTGAATAAAAGGATGGATGGAATGCAAAATGATATGAATCAAAAATTTGATAACATCCAGTATTCAATCTCCAGACTTACAAATTTGAATACACTGCAAGAAAAGGGAAGATTTCCTTCTCAACCTCACCAAAATCCCAAACGTGTCCATGAAGTGGAAAGCCAAGAGAGAGAATCATCACAGGTGAAAGATGTCAAAGCCTTGATCACTCTAAGAAGTGGTAAGAAAATTGAGAAGCCAATGCTTGAGCCACATGTTGAGAAAGAAGAAGAGGTAAAGAAGGGAAAGGAAATGGAAGATAAAGAGAGTGAGATCAGTGAAGAAAAGAAGGACTCTGATTCAACAATAAAAGCAATTTCAGAGAACAACTTCTAAGTTGATCAAGCATTCATCAAATGCACTTCCATATATGGTGATATCATCCATAAAGACTTCCATAATACGCTCCACCATATCATTGAAAATGCTTAACATGCATCTTTGGAAAGTTGCTGGTGCATTGCATAAGCCAAAAGGCATTCTCCTGTATGCATAGGTTCCAAATGGGCACGTGAAAGTGGTCTTCTCTTGGTCTTCAACATCAATTTCTACCTGAAAGTACCTGAAGTAGCTATCCAAGAAACAATAAAAAGGATGCTCAAAGACCCCCTCCAGCACTTGATCAATAAAGGGCAATGGGAAATGGCCCTTCCTTGTCACAACATTTAATCTCCTGTAATCGATACACACCCTTTAACCTGTAGTGAGGCATGTAGAGACATCTTCTTCCTTATCATTTTGTACCACCATGATCCCAGACTTCTTTCGCACAACTTGAGTAGGACTCACCCATGGGCTATCTGATATAGGGTAAATAATATAGGCTTGAAGTAGCTTAAGAACTTCAGCTCGCATAACCTCTTGCATGTGAGGGTTCAACCTTCTCTAAGGTTGACGAACTAGCTTAGCTTCATCCTCCATGTAAATATGATGGGTGCAAACTAAAGGGTTGATCCCTTTCAAATCAGAAATTTGCCACCCTATTGCCTTCTTACATCTTTTAAGGTCTTCAAGTAGACAATCCTCCTGATGAATGGTCAGAGCTGAAGATATAATAACAGGCCACTTCTTGTCTTCTTCCAAGTATGCATACTTCAACTCTGTGGGTAGTGGCTTAAGAATAAGCTTTGGGGGCTCCTCCTTAGTAGCTCTTTGTGTCTCCTCCTCATTGAATAAGGGTAGAATTTCTTCTCTCCTCCTCCAAAGGGGCAGTGTAGCAAACAAATCTGAGGGTTCAAGTAACCCTTCATCAAGATCCCCAAAACTCTCAACCAAATCCTCCGGCATTCTCTTATCACAATGCTCCTCCACTAAAGTGTCAATCATGCCCACTTCCTTTGGACCTTCTTCTTCCGGATGGGTATGCTTCTTGTACAAATGGAAGATGCTGAGCTCCAATGTCATGTTTCCAAACGTGAGTTGCATGACTCCATTCCTACAATTGATGATTACATTTGATGTAGCTAGGAATGGTCTTCCAAGTATGATAGGAACATAATTAGTTCATTTGACAACTGGATCCGTATCAAGAACAACAAAATCCACCGGATGGTAGAATTTATCAACTTGAACCAAGACATCCTTGACCATCCCTCTTGGAATCTTCACTGATCTATCTGGCAAAGATAGAGTGATGGATGTTAGCTTCAACCCTCCAAGTCCCAATTACTTGTGACAAGATCTACAATTTTTTTCAAGGAAAAATGCATTTAATTAAAGTTTTAAGGTTATATTTCCCTACCACAGATTTACAAATTAAACCGTTAAAATCAATATCGACCATCGTAGAGTCATTCCTCTCGTTGAGTAGAACACTTTCTCAAATTTTCAAGCGTAACTGATGATATTCAACCATCGAAACGGTAGGCCAAAGATCCGGCGGAAAACTCCTCCCCACAGTGCCAAGAGCTTCTACCACTTCTCCACTTCCTTTTGTCTTTTATTTTTTTAAAACTCCCAATTCCTCTTATTTTAGTCACCAGCCAAGCCCACGACCCACACCCAAAAAGTCCTTTTAAATTCTTTTTATTTTATTTCCTTTGTTTTTTTTTTTTCAATTCAATTTCATTTCACCTCATTTTTTTTTCTTTTTATTAACAACACACAAAATAATTTATTAAACACCAACCCAAAAATTTAATTTTTCTCAATTTTATTATTAGTCAATTTAATTTAATTTTTACTTAATTAGTTCAAATTATTTTTAATAAATTCATTTTTCACTTTTCGTTTTTTGTTTCTAGAAATTTTCAATTTCTACAATCCTAAGAAATTTTCTACCATAAGGCTGACGCAGCACAAAGATTTCAACTCACTTAGTTGACCAACAAAATAATTTGAATTCTACCAATCCAAAATTTTGCACGTGTTCTTAAATCACTTTTCTTTTTCTACTTTCCAACCACTACTCAAAAGAAGACTTTTCAAACTAGAAATTCTAACGTGGCATAAAATACCTGGTCATTACAGTTTACCTACCAAAACACTAAATCTCAACTCCCTTTTTCAAACTTTATTTGGTTGTCATTCAAACTATACACTATCCAAAGTATTTGGGTGCCTTTGTTTCCCATATATTCGACCCTACAATAACCATAAACTTCAATATAGGACAACATTGCAGAATTCAAAACCACTTCCACACTTGGAGCAGCTGGCACAACCTTATCCTAGTTTGATGGAGAACGATTCTCAGATGTCTCTCTATACCGCAGCATTGTCGGCGTCATTCAATATTTAACAATCACCAAGCTAAACCTCTCATATGCAGTCAACAAAGCATGCCAATTCATGGCTAATCCGACCACAATGCATTGGCTGGCTCTCAAACAAATTCTATAATATCTTAAAGGTTCTGCTTCTCTTGGCCTCATCCTACATCCATTTTCATCTCTAGATATTCAAGTTTATACTGATATGAATTGGGCATCATGCCCAAATGATCGAAGAAACACAACTGGCTATTGTAATTTTCTTGGGTCCAATGTAGTCTCCTGGTCCTCTACCAAACAGAAGGTCATATCTTGTAGTAGCGCAAAGTTTGAATACTATGCTCCCACTACAACAGTTGTTAAGGTCACTTGGATTCAGTTTATGCTCCATGAATGATTACTACTCAAAACATGCTATTTTGTAGCTTGTAATTAGCTCTTTTAAACACCCTTGAGTAGTAATTATTACCTTTTAACCCAATTAACATGTTAGGGACCCTTGCAATCGTTTCTAACAATTGTGTTAAGTTTTGGGGCTTTTTGATAGCTTTATGCTCACCAAAGCAATTTAAGAATGAGGGAGAGCTATTTATAGTTCATGGAAAAGCTTTTGAAAGCTTAAATTTATGAAGAAATCAAGCTACGGAGCCTCATAATCCTTTGCCTTAGTTGTTCAAAGTATACAAGGAAAGAACAATGGAGAAGAGGAAAACAGGGTGATGAAAACAGGGGACACAGCTGCAGTCTTTCATTGCACTTTTGGAGCACTTTCCGAAGTCCATTTTCTACATTCTTTATACCATTTCAAAGCTCAGAAAGTCAAGAATTCAACGGTTCAAACCATGTACGATTTGGAGCTGAAATGAGAAAGATTTGGCCTTCGGAAGAAAACTGCATCAAGCTGAGGGACAATTTCGCACGAAGGAAATCAAGGTGCGAATTCCTCAGTCCAAAGTGCGAAAATTTCGCACACCTCAAACCAAGGTGCGAAAATTTCGCACACCTCAGTCCAAAGTGCGAAATTGGAACTCCAACGTGCGAAAGCTGGATATTTTTGCCGACTCTTTTTCTTCTGATATTTTTGTGTCTAAATTTCCATTTTCTCCTTGTATTCAGCCACTCATGTAATTCCTTAGCTAGGAAGTATCCAAGGAAGGGTAAAATTTCCTTCCTATATAAATTTTCTTGTAATCACTGAAAAACGATCTTTCGGGGAGTTTTCTCCAGGAGACCAACTGATGTAAATTTGTTACTTAGTGAAATACAGAGATCTCTTTTGCTTTCTTTTTCTCTTCTATTTTCTATTTTCTTACAAGCCAAACACCCTCTGAGGATGTTTTCCCAGAGGATGAGAGGCTAAACATTTAGTTTCTTGGAGTAACGGAAGCTAGGTGAAAAGTCCAGATTAAAATGTGGAAAGTTTCCATGCATTAAATTCAGGTAGTTGGAGTCCATAAATGGCTTTTAAAGCCAAGGTTTTGCCTTAAATCCCTTTGAATCACTTTGACTGGCCAATACATGGTAAGCTTAAGGTCTCTGTGGATGCTTATTGCTAGATCCATATCAGTCCATTAGTTATCATGTACGAGCCATTGGTAAGTGATTCAAGGTGATAGCCCATAGTGTCTTAAGCCATTAATGGACCTTGACTACCATCTCTAGTGACTTTTTATGGATTAAATCTTCATTGTCAAACCTATACCGGTTCGGGAAATAACTATAGGTTAAATTCCCAATGCGAGGAGAAAAATCCGAAATTTTCCACTTTACATCTGGAACTTGAACCTAGCAACCTTTAGCTCCGGGAGACTTTCTTTCTTCCACTTTTTACTTAATTCTATGTGAGTTTAGTTTTAATCACCACTTTCAAAACAATTTTATTTTCTTTTAAATTTCAAGTTTTTGCTAAAGGAAATCATCAGACTCAATTTCTAATTTAGAGTCTGTCACTGATAGAGTGAAAACCCATCACTGAGTTCGACCCTAGAACTGCTATACTATAGTAGCTTTGCTACGCCAGTATGAGGTCATAGGATTTATAAATGTTTTTGATTAAAAGACCCGGCTGGGCATCGAATCAAATGGCGCCGTTGCCGGGGATGGTGCCACAATACAGTGATACAACCTTTTAGAGGCTACTTGTGATTTTCATCACAAGTTAGGTGAATTCCTTTTTCACTAATTTCATTTTCTTTCATTTTCCTTTTGTCAATTTTAATTTCATTTTCTTTCTAACCTTAACCTTTTTTCTAGATTCCTTTTGTTTTTGTTGTTTTTTGTTTTATTTCAGGTAAGTAGTAACTTGTGCATGCCCTATTGGATTAGGGACCAAGAGGGAAGATTAGTAAGGATTGAGAATCCTCAAGACACAGAGTTGGATATCTGTGTAAATATCATGGACCCTCCACCAGAGGATCAGAATTCTCAACAAGGTCAAGGGGGTAATCCCAATGCATACCTATCCATGAGGGATAGAATGCATCCCCCAAGGATGAGTGCACCCTCATGCATCCTGCCCCCTCTTGAGCAGTTGGTTATAAGGCCCCATATTGTGCCCCTCCTACCAACTTTCCATGGAATGGAGAGTGAGAATCCATATTCTCACATCAAGGAGTTTGAGAAGGTGTGCAATACCTTTAGAGAGGGAGGAGCTTCAATAGACTTGATGAGACTCAAGCTATTCCCTTTCACTTTGAAAGACAAGGCAAAAATATGGCTTAATTCTTTAAGGCCAAGAAGCATAAGGAATTGGGTTGATCTTCAAGCTGAGTTTTTGAAAAAAATTTTCCCCACCCATAGGACCAATGGGTTGAAGAGACAAATCTCAAATTTTTCTGCTAAAGAAAATGAGAAGTTCCATGAATGTTGGGAAAGGTATATGGAGGCCATCAATGCTTGTCCTCATCATGGTTTTGATACATGGCTCTTAGTGAGCTATTTTTATGATGGAATGTCTTCTTCCATGAAGCAAATTCTTGAAACCATGTGTGGGGGAGATTTTATGAGTAAGAATCCTGAAGAAGCCATGAACTTTTTAAGTTACGTGGCTGAGGTGTCAAGAGGATGGGATGAACCCAACTCAAGAGAGAAAGGAAAGTTTCCCTCTCAACAAACCCAAAATCCAAAGGCTGGAATGTACATGTTGAGTGAAGACGTGGACATGAAAGCTAAAGTGGCAACATTAGCTAGGAGGTTGGAAGAACTTGAGTTGAAAAAGATACATGAAGTCCAGGCCATTTCCGATACCCAAGTCCATGTCATGCCATGCACCATTTGCCAATCATGTGATCATGTGGTAGATGAGTGTCCAACCATGCCAGCTGTGAGAGAGATGTTAGGTGATCAAGTAAATGTTGTGGGGCAATTTAGGCCCAACAACAGTGCATCTTATGGAAATACCTATAATTCAAGCTGGAGAAACCACCCAAATTTTTCTTGGAAACCAAGGCCACCTCCATACCAACCACAAGGCCAAACCCAAGTACCTCAACAACCATCTTCAGTGGAGCAAGCCATTGTAAACCTGAGTAAAGTCATGGGTGACTTTGTGGGTGAACAAAAGGCAATCAACTCCCAATTGCATTAAAAGATTGAAAATGTTGAGAGTTCTCAAATTAAGAGAATGGAGGGGATGCAAAATGATCTATCTCAGAAGATAGATAATATTCAGTACTCCATCTCTAGGCTTACCAACCTAAACACAGTGATTGAGAAGGGAAAGTTCCCCTCTCAACCAAGCCAAAATCCCAAGGGTGTTCATGAAGTTGAAACCCAAGATGGTGAGTCTTCAAATTTGAGAGAGGTCAAAGCTGTGATCACTTTGAGAAGTGGGAAGGAGGTTGATCAACCCTTACCTAACGTGGGGCCTGATGAAGAACTCAGATCAAAGAGACCCTTGATTAAAGAGGGCAATAACCAAGAAGAGCAGAGTGGGAAGAAAAGTGCATCCAAATCAAGCATTGAAGAAGAACCAAGGATAGTGATTAAGGAGGATATGATGAAAAAACATATGCCTCCCCCTTTTCCTCAAGCTTTACATGGAAAGAAAGAAATCAAGAATTCATCAGAAATTCTTGAAGTGCTGAGACAAGTGAAGGTGAATATACCTTTACTTGATATGATCAAGCAAGTCCCCACATATGCAAAGTTTCTAAAGGACTTGTGCACAGTCAAGAGAGGTTTACAGGTGACAAAGAATGCATTCCTCACTGAGCAAGTGAGTGCTATCATTCAGAGTAAGTCCCCAGTTAAGTATAAAGATCCGGGATGTCCCACCATATCAGTCAACATTGGAGGGACACATGTGGAAAAAGCTTTACTAGACTTGGGAGCAAGTGTGAATTTTCTCCCATACTCTGTGTATAAGCAATTGGAACTTGGAGGATTAAAACCCACAACCATGACCCTCTCTTTAGCTGATAGGTCTGTCAAAATCCCAAGGGGAGTGATAGAGGATGTTCTAGTTCAAGTGGACAAATTCTACTATCCTGTGGATTTTGTGGTGATTGATACTGATTCCTCTGTCAAGGAAGAAAATTATGTGCCAATCATCCTAGGGAGGCCTTTTCTAGCTACCTCAAATGCCATCGTTAACTGTAGGAATGGGGTGATGCAGCTCACATTTGGAAACATGACCTTGGAATTAAACATATTCCACTTATGTAAGAGGCATCTTTACCCTGAAGAGGAAGAAGGATTTGAGGAGGTGTGCTTGATCAACACTTTGGTTGAAGAGCACTGTGACAAGAGTTTAGAGGAGAGCTTGAATGAAAACCTGGAAGTCCTTGAAGATGGGTTCCCTGAACCCTCTGATGTGCTAGCCATTATGTCTCCTTGGAGGAGACGGGAAGAGATCTTACCACTGTTCAACCAGGAAGACTCACAAGGAGTTGCTGTGGAGGACCCTCCAAAGCTTATTTTAAAACCACTTCCTGTGGAGTTGAAGTATGCATACTTGGAGGATGATGAGAAATGTCCAATGGTGGTTTCCTCAACCCTCACTAGTGATCAAGAGGATAGTCTTTTAGGAGTCCTCAGAAAATGTAAGAAAGCCATTGGATGGCAAATTTCTGATCTGAAAGGGATTAGCCCTTTGGTGTGCACCCACCATATTTATATGGAGGAAGATGCAAAACCAGTGAGGCAACCCCAAAGGAGACTGAATCCTCACATGCAAGAGGTGGTGAGGAGTGAAGTTTTGAAGCTACTTCAAGCTGGGATCATATATCCCATTTCAGATAGCTTGTGGGTGAGTCCCACCCAAGTAGTCCCAAAGAAATCTGGAATCACTGTAATCCAGAATGAGAAAGGGGAGGAAGTCTCTACACGTCCTACCTCAGGATGGAGGGTGTTATAGACTATAGGAGGTTGAATTCAGTGACTAGGAAGGACCATTTTCCATTGCCTTTCATGGACCAAGTCCTTGAGAGAGTCTCAGGACATCCTTTCTATTGTTTTCTAGATGGTTATTCAGGGTACTTCCAAATAGAAATTGATTTGGAAGATCAAGAAAAGACGACCTTCACTTGCCCCTTTGGTACTTTTGCTTATAGGAGAATGCCCTTTAGTCTATGTAATGCTCCTGCAACTTTCCAAAGATGCATGCTAAGCATCTTCAGTGACATGGTCGAACGTATCATGGAAGTTTTCATGGATGACATCACTGTATATGGAAGTTCTTATGAGGAGTGTTTGATGCATTTAGAAGCTGTTCTCCATAGATGTATTGAGAAAGACCTAGTGCTAAATTGGGAGAAGTGCCATTTTATGGTACAAAAAGGAATTGTCTTAGGACATATCATCTCCAAAAATGGCATTGAGGTAGATAAGGCAAAGGTGGAGCTGATTGTTAAGTTGCCACCTCCCACAAATGTTAAAGGAATTAGGCAATTCCTTGGACATGCCGGGTTCTATAGGAGGTTCATTAAGGATTTCTCAAAAATCTCAAAACCTCTGTGTGAGCTTTTGGTAAAGGATGCCAAGTTTGTGTGGGATGAGAAGTGTCAGAGAAGTTTTGAGGAATTGAAACAATTCCTCACAACTGCACCAATAGTGAGAGCCCCAAATTGGAAATTACCTTTTGAGGTAATGTGTGATTCAAGTGATCTTGCTATGGGGGCTGTTTTAGGGCAAAGAGAGGATGGAAAGCCCTATGTGATCTATTATGCAAGCAGAACTTTGAATGAGGCTCAAAAGAACTACACAACTACTGAGAAGGAGTTGTTGGCAGTAGTTTTTGCCTTGGATAAGTTTCGTGCTTATTTGGTAGGGTCCTCTATAGTGGTGTTCACTGACCATTCTGCTTTGAAGTACTTGCTAACCAAGCAGGATGCCAAAGCAAGATTGATAAGATGGATTCTTTTGCTCCAAGAATTCAATCTCCAATTCAGGGATAAAAAGAGGGTAGAAAATGTGGTAGCTGACCACTTGTCCAGACTTGTGATAGCACATGACTCACATGGTCTGCCTATCAATGATGACTTCCCTGAGGAGTCTCTCATGTCAGTAGATGTAGCTCCATGGTATTCTCACATTGCAAACTTTTTGGTTACTGGAGAAGTACCAAGTGAGTGGAGTGCCCAAGACAAGAGGCATTTCTTGGCTAAGATCCATGCCTATTATTGGGAGGAACCTTTTCTTTTCAAATATTGTGCAGATCAAATTATAAGGAAATGTGTTCCTGAGCAAGAGCAATCGGGAATTCTTTCCCATTGCCATGATAGTGCATGTGGAGGTCATTTTGCCTCCCAGAAAACAGCTAGGAAAGTGATCCAATCAGGCTTCTGGTGGCCCTCTCTTTTCAAATATGCCCATTCTATGTGTAAGGCATGTGATCGGTGTCAAAGGCTTGGTAAGCTAACACGCCGAAATATGATGCCCTTGAACCCCATCTTAATAGTGGATATCTTTGATGTCTGGGGTATAGACTTTATGGGACCATTTCCAATGTCGTTTGGACATTCCTACATCTTGGTAGGAGTGGATTATGTCTCTAAGTGGGTAGAAGCAATCCCATGTAGGAGCAATGATCATAAGGTGGTACTTAAATTCCTCAAGGACAACATCTTTGCAAGATTTGGAGTGCCAAAAGCCATTATAAGTGACGGGGGAACCCACTTTTGCAATAAACCTTTTGAGACTCTTCTAGCCAAGTATGGGGTTAAGCACAAGGTAGCTACGCCTTATCACCCTCAAACAAGTGGCCAAGTTGAGTTAGCCAACCGTGAGATCAAGAATATATTGATGAAGGTGGTCAATGTGAATAGGAAGGATTGGTCTATCAAGCTCCTGGATTCCTTATGGGCTTATAGGACCGCTTACAAGACCATTCTAGGAATGTCTCCCTATCGCCTTGTTTATGGCAAAGCGTGTCATCTTCCAGTAGAGATTGAGTACAAAGCATGGTGGGCAATCAAAAAGCTCAACATGGATTTGACAAGAGCCGGGTTAAAGAGATGTTTGGATTTGAATGAATTGGAGGAAATGAGGAATGATGCATACCTCAATTCAAAAATTGCAAAAGCAAGATTGAAAAAATGGCATGTTCAGTTGGTAAATCAGAAAAATTTTACCAAAGGACAAAAAGTTTTGCTTTATGACTCTAAACTTCATCTCTTTCCAGGAAAATTGAAATCCAGGTGGACGGGTCCTTTCATAATTCATGAAGTGCATCCCAACGGAGTGGTGGAAATATTCAATCCCACAGGCAATCAAACCTTCAAAGTCAATGGCCATCGTCTCAAGCCATTCATAGAGCCTTACAGTACAGACAAGGAGGAGATCAACCTCCTTGAACCACCACAACTCTAAGGGAAAGCAGGGTATCATTGGCTAAATAAGTCCATGAATTTTTTGTTATAGTTTTATAGTTATATCATTTTTTTTATTTCTTTTTATTATAATTTTTCCTCAAATCTTAGTTTATTTTGTCTTAATTCAGTCAATTTTGATGATAAATTTCAGAAAAAAAATCATGAAAGATGGGGAGAACTCTTCAAAAGCAAGACAGGGGAGTAAAACCAAGGAAACAGAGCACCTGATTTCAAGGTGCGAAAATTTCGCACACCCAATTCCAAGGTGCGAAAATTTCGCACACCCCAAAACCAAGGTGCGAATTCCTCGTGTCAAAGGGAGCCCATTTTCGCAACACCCCAAAACAGGTGCGAAATCTGATTGCAAGGTGCGAAATTCCCTAAAAGCCAATTTCGCACACCACTGTGCAAGGTGCGAAATCCCCTCCTGGCACACGAGTGCCATTTTCGCACACCTCAAGCCACTTTTCGCACCGTGCGAAACAAGGTGCGAAAATTTCGCACACCTGATTTCAAGGTGCGAAAATTTCGCACACCTCATTTTAAGGTGCGAAATCCTCAGTTAAAGGGGTGCCATTTTCGCACACCTAATTTCAAGGTGCGAAATTTGCAGACCAAGGTGCGAAAATTTCGCACGGTAAAATTTTAAGTTCCAAAAATTTTAAACGGACTTTTAAATTAAAATTTTACCCCCGAAATTGTGCCTAACGTCCAAAAACGACTTTTCGGTTGCCTTGGAAAATTTTAAAACATCAAAAACCCCCCCAAACCCCATTCCTATATAAGCCCTTGAAGTCCAGAAGCTCAAAGGACTCCCCCACGCACCAGCTGAGAAGCCTCTGGAATCCCGAACAGTCACTTCCCTCCATTTCGGCCATGGCGAAGACCAGAGGAGGCCTTTCCGCCTCCCCATCCTCACCGACACCTCGACCACATCGAGCCGCCATGGGGAGGCGCAGGCTTCACCACCTGTTCAGGCCCCCGGCCATTCCCCATCTGAGGGGGGAACCCCTTCTCAGCGCCGGTACCCCCACCAGGAGGCCACCCACGGACCCTGTGCCACCAGCCGATCAAGCCCGTGAGCTCTATTTCTCGGCCACCAGCGAAGAGAACCAAGTTCTCGGGTCCTGGAGAGCCATCCCACGCACCTCAGCCAGAGCCACCTACAGAGGACTCTCGGATTCCTGTGGATATTCCTCCCGAGACCGTTTATCAGGCGTCCCATGATAGCCGAACCAACCGATAGAGGGCAACTTGGATTGCAGAGATAGATCCTTCCACTCTGAGACCTACTTTGATATAGAGGCCCTCAGACAGCAGCCAGAGCTCAGAGGATTCATTCTGACTGCTGCAAGAGTATCACATGGAGGATCTTCTCACTCCTAGGCAATTCTACTATCCAGAGTAGTTTTAGATTTTTATCAATCTATGACTACTCGAGGCCTCCGCAATCCTACCCCTCATCCAATTTACCATAGATGGACGCCAGGGTGCCATTGGAGCTCGTCACATTGCTGAGGCCCTCCGTATACCTTATGAGCCTGTGATTCAGGCAGGGACTTTAGGGAGGGTCCTCATTTTCCAGGTGACAATGGTCCGCATTTTGTCCAGGGGGACTTCTACAGCTCAGTGTTGACTAGGAGAGAGCTTCCATCTGGGATGCTCCTTATTGATGTGCTCCTACGTGCCAACCTTTTCCCCCTTCAGCACAAAGTTCAGAGGCGAGGAGCTATACTTGAGGCGTTATTTAGGATTTCTGAGGGCTATTTCTTCGGCCCTCATCATTTGATTATGACTTCTCTTCTTCATTTTGAAGAGAAAGTCCATCAGAAGAAGCTTCAGAGGGCAGATGGCATCCCATTACTATTTCCGAGGCTCCTCTGCCAGATTTTAGAGCACTTGGGCTATCCTGAACAACCCCGTCTTGAGAGGCGCCGCCATTGCCGAGAGGACTTCTCTCTCGACAAATGGCATCACTTGGCAGCCTACTTTGCACCCCAGGGAGCCCCAGCTGTGCCTGCACCTCCAGAGCTACCCCAAGATGAGCAGATGCCTCAGGCCCAGCAGGATGAGATTCTCACAGAGACCACACCTCCTGCCCCTGCAGCACACACCTCAGTGCATATGCCCAAGGCTATACATCCTACTTCTCCTATCACTTCGGATGCTCCACCAGTCATGCCAGCTACCCCAGCATCTCCTCCTTCATCTGAGCCCACTGTTGCCGTTTCTCTTTCTGAATTCAGAGGCTTAGTGCACTCATTGCAGACACTGAGTACTACTCAGGATTCTCTCATTCAGCAGATGGCCACTATTCGGGCACACCAGGATCAGATCATTGCTACTCAGGCCAGCATACCACGATCCTTCATCAGATTCAGCAGCATCTGAGTATGCAGACACCTCTTGGGCATGATAGGTTTGCACCATCCGAGCCTCTAGTGCCAGATGAGGAGAGCTTGCCAGCTGAGCAGCCCATACCAGAGGAGGATATCAGAGCAGAACCATCACATGACCCCACTCATATCTGATCTTTTTATGTTTTACTTACTTTTTATATTAGACTTGTAAATCCCATCTTTTGCATGTGTTATAAATTGGGATTGGAAGTATTACTTGAACTCATACATTGTATATTTCTTTTCCAAGTAATATATATATATTTATATATCCTTTTTGATTATATTCCCTTTTCTCATTACTCTTTTGTCTTTGGAACATGTGGTTTAAGGTATTCCATACCTCCTATACACTCAGACTTTGTCTCACTCAGGAGGTACCACTTCCTCCCTTTATTTTTAATCGCTTTTGAAACATTGAGGACAATGTTCAACTTGGTTGGGGGGAGAGTTGAGAAAGGAAGTTTTGTTGTTAATACTAAGTCATTTTGGTATTTTAGTTGATTTTTGCTTAAAATTTAAAATTTTTAAAAGTTTTTTGAATCATTCTCTATGGTTGTTAAAGATAATTTCTCAAAAATAAAATAGGATAAGTCGAGTTTTAACTTAATTATTTAAGTCTTAGAGTTTGTTTTATGCTTTCAAAGTTGATAATCTATTGAAGCCTCTTTGATTTCGAACTTTCTTCTTCCATTTCGAGC